>APFE030823262.1:2919-16135 GCA_000404065.3 Pinus taeda | reverse complement strand
TTCTTTCCCCCTCTCTCGCTCTCTCCCCCTCCCACTCCCTCTCCCTCTTGCCCCTCTCCCACTCTCTCCCCATGCCTCTATCTCTCTCTCCCCCTCTCCCTCCTCCTCTTCTCCTCCCCATCTCCCCCTGCCCCTCTCTCTCACTCACCGCGCCCCTTGCCCCCCTCTTCCTCTCTCCCTCGTCCCTCCCCTTCTCTCTCTCCTTCTCTCCCACTCTCCCTCTCTCCCCAAAACCCCCCCTCTCTTCCCCTTAGCCTTATTATCTATCTTGCTCTCATTATCACCATCATATCATCTAACAGCCTAAAGTATGCCATTTAAAAAACAAAAACATAATCATTATTATTATAATAATATTACCTAACAAGTACAATCCACATCATGTAGCAAACAAAAACATCTTATCAATTAGAAATCAATAATGAACATATTATCTAAGAAAGACAATCATTATATAATCTAACAAACAATAAAAAAAAAAAAATACACACATAAACATATGCACATTAAACATGTAAATGATGTGAACATCATATTATCTTTCAATGTAATCATATCATCTAATTAACAAAAACACAACCATCATATCACATAAACAAACGAAAATTGCTCTTATTTAAAAAACCATAAAATACACCAATTAAGAAAAAAGTCTATATGTAAATATCAATATCATGCCATTTAACAAATATATTATATTATAAAAAAAAAAATACAAATGTGCATGGTTCGATATATATAGATATAGAGTTCTTTTATAAATACCTGTGCCTTACAACCGTTGAACAACCATTTTGATAAATACTTGTGCCTTACAGGCATGCCGGAAAATTTTGAAATTGCTTTATCCCCCGCTTCCTAAAACCTAAAGTATATATTTTGAAGGTTCACACGCTTTTTCCTTTCTTCAATTTCGATTTATGGTTTTATTTTTTTCTGCCTTTCTATTAAGATTGATTAATGTTAATTCCTCAAATTTGGACTAGATTCATATGACCAGAAGACAAATAAATACAAAATATATTCAATGCTCATGTTGGATATGTTATGTATGATGGGACTTTAAAGGTTATCCATAACACTAAGAAAATGAAGTAAATACGACAGTAATCTTAGGGCAAGAATGCTTTTAAATTGTTTTAAATTTGATCCCTGACGTATGATTTGCTAAAGCTTTACTGACGCATTTTCTGTTTGAAATCGAATTTATTTGCCCATGGACAAGTTGGATAACTGAAGTGGCGACAAGAGCAAGAGCAATCGCATCAAGGTCACACTATTGAGCAAACCTTGTGAATTTGAAAATTAACAGCGGGTTGATGTCGTGCTTTGATTCCATCATTTTTCATTCAATTGCCAGATTGCCATTTTCAGATTCAGATTCAGATTCAGATTCAGAGCAAGGTTTGGGAGGTGCTAGAGAGTATCTATGAGCATTTAGAAAATGAATTAACACCTAGATTGCCGTTTTCAAGTAACTACAGAGATCGACAATAAATACAAAATACAGAACCACTTGTTAATAATTATAACAAGGTTTGGGAGGTGCGATTAATTGCGCATTAGTGGACATAGTGAAAGTGAAAGTTGACATAGTGTGTTTGCAGCAATGACAGATTGATAGGGTGGGTTATGGGCATGATGGGGAAAAACAAAACAATTGAAAATTCTACTCTAGTCTATCCAACCAAAACCAAAAAATAAATATAAAATAAATAAAAAAAACATACCTGTCATGGCTACAACAAATATCATGGTTACGGTTCTTTGGTTCCGTTCCTTCCTCTCCATTGTAAATACCTCCATTCATGACATCGAACAACGTCTTCCATTCCTCTCGTCCATGCATCGCTTCTCGCTGGTCCGCTTGACAAAATAGAAAGACCCATAGGTACAACCGACATAGAGCCATAGTCAAGTAGACATGGACATGGACAATTGCAAATGATAAAACAACCAGGCTATTCAATCATTCTATTGCTTTTCTTGATCCAGTTCAAATTTCAATAATACGCAGTGTTCTCCAACAAAAACTACAAACATTGACAAAAGAATTCGCTACAAATACAGATGATAGAAGAAGAGGACGTGCACAAAATAACTTCGAGATATTCGTTTAAATATATATGTATATATATATATATATATATATATAATATATATATATATATATATATATATATTATATATATATATATATATATATGTATATATATATATATATATATATATATATATATATATATATATATATATATATATATATATATATTATATATAATATATATATATAATATATATTCGTTTAAAGATTCCCTCCCTCAACTATCTCAAAAAGACCGCTTGATCGACCGTTAGAGGAGCAACAAAAAGCCTGACATGCTTTTCATGAAATTCTTGAGAAGTTTTCCGAGAAGTTCCCTTCCCACCGGTGTCATCTATCCATGAGGTTTAAATTTCAATTTGAATTTAAGGAGGAATCTTTGATATTCGGTGATAAGTACTTTACATAATCTTCGCCCAGGCCTTTTCTGGTCCTCTGCCTTTGGTGGTCAGCAATTAATATAACAAGGAGAAGCAGTGATAGTAGAAATCATTACATTTCTCTATTTCTATCTTAACGCATTCAACATGGAATTGAAAGTATTCATTTAGCTTCAATATCAGTGGAGTTACTATGTCAGTTTTATATTTTCTTAAATGAAAATAAGAAGTTTTTTCCATTCCCAAGTTATATTTTATCTATTTTTAATATTAAATTAAATTTTTTGTATTTTCTAATTAATAAATAAAAATGATTCTTTCAGTTATTGTTTCTCATTAATTTAAATTGAAATTCTGTAATATTTTTTACAAGCTTGAGTTTAAGTTATTTAATATGCGGAATTCTAGTGCCCCATGGATTTTCAATGAACCAAATCCCCAATTTCTAGTAAAAAATTCCATTTCATCTTTAAGTTAAACTCAGCCCAAATTTAATGTGATTTGCAATTAAGTTCAAGATGAAGTCAAACTTAATTTATAAATTTACATTGGAATTATGTTCTTTTTAATTATTGTATTGCTAATTTAGGCAATTGTAACATCTACAAGAAACTAAAGCCACTGTATAAATAGGTTTATTGTATACGTACATTTTACAGTATTTAATTTTCTTTAATCGTTTTGTTTTTAATTTTTTTGATTATAAGGCTTTACATATTTTGAAAACAAATTTGATGGAGAATTATCACTTTACTTCTTTAATCATATAAGGAGTGAGATAATGTATCTTATTTTGTTGTGGGATCTATTTGCTTGATTCTTTTTTTTATAGATTTTTAGTATTAGTATGGTGGGTTCCTTTTTTAAACTTATTTTACATGTGTATGAATTTCATATTTTTTTTCAATTTAATTAATTAGCATCAACTCTGCTCCCATAGCATGCCCACATGCGTATGTCTCCACTTCGAAGGGATACTATAACACTTCGAAGGGACACTGTAAGTTTGGTAATGCTAGAACCAATTCTTGATTGATCTTCTTCTTTAACACCTCAAAGTCTCTTCGTTGACCCTTTCCCCATTGGAAAATATTGCCACTTGAAAGTATGGTGTGAAGTGGTGTTGATAGTACTAAAAATGGGTCTATGAATTTCTTAAAGTACTATGATACCTCAACAGAACTCCTATCCTCATAAACATTTAGTAAACCTTACCGACCACTTCATGATGACATCCATATTGGAAGGATCTATCTTCAACTCTCATCAACCTATCACATATCCCAAAAATGCCAATTTAAGGCTATTGTGAAAAATCACACTTCTTGAGATGTGCCAACAATTAGTGCTTCTTTAAAGTCTCTAGCACCTGCATCAAATGTGAGATGTTCTCCTCCTAGGTAGAAATATATACTAGTAAATCATTCAAATAAAAAATGAACTTATAAAAGTGCACAATATATCATTCATTAACTTCATGAATGTAGTGGGTGGATCACATAGGCCAAATATCATAACTAACCACTCAAGCAATCCTTGTCTAGTTTTGAAGGTGGTCTTCTATGTATCCTCTTATTTGACTCAAACTTGATGATACCCTGATTTTAAATCTATCTTGGTGAAGTATTTATATTTTTGCACAATAGATAATGTATCCTAGGAAAGAGGTACCCATTATTGAGCATAATTTAGTTTAAAACCCTGTAACCAATGCACATCCACCAAGTCACACGCTTCGTAGTCACAATTGTAATGGTTGACCCACATGTGAGGTACTTGGTAGAATAACACCATATTCTGATAACTATTACAACTCCTTCTTTACCTCATTTGTATTTATAAATGATTACTTGTACAACCTAACATTTGGTCATAGAAAATCTGGAAACAATTGGATCTCATGCTGCACTTTGCTCGTGGGTGGTAGCCCTTTAGGCTTCTAGATCACACCCTCGTATGCATGTAGCAACTCTTCGAGCTGTTATTTTTGTCCCTTGATAGACCCTTCCAGGGATGAATTTTCTTTCACTAACTCTTCTACAAACCATTTTTCTATTAAAAATAGTAAAGCATACTTCTTTCTAGAATTGATTAGTTTCTTAGCTTAGTTGGTACTTACAAACAAAATTTTGGAGTTTCCCTTATGTGCGTCGATGTTGAAGGATTTTCCATCCTCGATGAGGTGGTACTAGATGGCTCTTCGCACAAACATTGCATCCCACATGTACATATAGGGACTTCCAAACATAACTCTAGATACAACAAGTGGAAGTACATCTAATTCTACTTCATCAATAAAATTAGAAATAATACTAAATTGTATTTTGTGTAGGTCTTTTTAACTTTATCTTTTCCTCCATATTGACGCATCTTAATGGTTATGAGCAAGGATGGTCATGAGTCTCCAGTCCCAATTTCAGAACTAGATTTATTGCTATGAGATTGTCTTATGATCAGGAGTCGAATAGAGCATTAATTCTAGTCTTCTTGACTTGTGTCTTTATATGGAAGAGTATGGCCATTTCCTTCTCATCTTATTTTTGAAGGTTACTTAGATTCATCCCCTTTTGCATTAATGCATATACAATCTTCTCATCCACATATGAGCTTATTTCCACCTAATTACATGAATCTACAACCATGAGATTTTTCTTCTTAGCATCATTGTTTTGGTTCTTTGAGTTGAGTTCTAGATGCAACTTCCAACACTTATCCTCTAAATGGCCTTCAATGTTACAATGTTTTTAGTGGTTGTTTGAATCTTTGCGCTGATGTGCTATGGCTATTGTCTTTTTCTCTTCCCCCCCTTTCTACTTCTTCTTCTCCTCCTAGAAATCTTAACGGTGATACTTCTACTTTGACCCACTTTATCTCCCTTTCATTTAGTGCATGTTCTCTAGGCATTGTTCCTGTACAGAAGCATCATATTTGTTATGGGTTTGAACATCTCTTACTTTTGTAGACGACTATTTAAACCCCTCATGTACTTGAGGAGCATGTTAGGGTTCTTTGGAGAGATACCCAAAATTATTTTCATCTTCCTAAATTTCATGTAGTCTTATACAATCAACCCTCATCTTTTATTGAAGTAATTCCACATAATCCACTAGTCCTGTAGATACCTGATAGGGTAAAAATGTGACTTCATAAGAGTTTTGAAATATTACCACTTAATCACTAGAAGATCTCCCTTCAGTCTTAGGGTTTCCGTGCGACTTTCCCACAATGTTTGGGCATGGCCCTCTAATTTTCTTGATAAAATAACATTTTATGTCCTTCCTCTATGTCAAGAATGTTAGAGTTAGTATTTGCATACTGCCATCAGTGATCAAAACTCCTCTTTTATATCATATTAGTGTCCCATGTTGAATTTTTTATCATTCCACCTAGGTCATCATGTAAAAATTTACTCACTGATGGTAGCCCAAGTTGAAACCCGATCCCCACTCAAAAAGCAAAATTTGTTGGCCCACCTTCATGTGTCATGTTGAGCATAAATTGACTATAAAAGCTCATATCATCATGTTTTGTGTCAGTCAAGTCCACTTGAAGTCCAATCATTCAAGGTCCCATTAGATCACTAGGTTTTATTTTCCAAGGTCCTATAAAACACCATTTCACTACATAATCCAAACAAAGTATGAGAGAGAAGCAAATAAAATCACTTTTTCAGTTAGATAAGGGTTTACAAGCATGTAACCATGGTTGCTAAAATTCCAATTTGGATTTTAGGTAAGAAATTCATTCCAGTTTGTAATTTTTATTTCAAAAGAGAGATGTAATATTTTTTATTTATTTATGTAATTTTATGTTTATCATATGTAATAAGTTACAAAAGTCAAAAGTGAAGATTGCCAAAGCTTCAGCATCATCCACGTGCAAAGAAAAAGTCAGAAAGAAAATTAGCAAAGAGGTCAAAAAGGGGTCAAATGAAACATTAGAAAGTGGGTTTGAAAAGAAAAAGATCAAACTCACTCACCATAAAGGAATTCTTGTCTTCAAACTCACCTCCATTTGCCTCTTAGCATTCATTGAGAAAAACCCAAGAGAGTTTTTTCACAGTTCTGGGCGAATTTAATAGAAACAGGGCCGGCACTGCACGTTTCTTTCTAGTGTTGTGCGTTCTCTTCTTGTGCTACGTGTTTACCTAGCGTTGCGCATTTCCTTAAGGCACTACTCATTCCCTTAAGGTGCTTTGTGTTTAGCTGAGGCGTTGCGCGCTCTGTATTGGTATTGTGTGTTTGTCCAACAACGCTCCAGTCACCTCTTCAGCTCCTCCAAAGCACTTTCAACCTCAAATCAAGTAAGTAGCAACTAAAGCATGTGATTTCCTTGTCCTCAAGTTAATTCCTAAGTACTTAATTGGTTTATTAAATATATGGTGTTTAATCCTATATCTAAACCCTAGATTTCCCCCCAACACTACCCTTTCACTCTCATTCCCCTTTATACATTTCCCTTCACCCTCCTTCCCTTTCCCCAAATATTTATATGCCAGATACTCCCTAAACCTTTATCCTCAAAACCCTAAGTCCTAGGTGATACCACACTACTTATGCTCCTGAACCCCTCTATTGCAAACGATTTCCCCCATCCCCAAACTATCATACCACTACCCTATATCCCTCTTCAAATACATATACCCCTACATCCATCATCTTCCTATTTACCCTTCCCCACTTACTATTCCCTAAAAGCTACATTCCCCTAACTTACACCTCCCTAGGTTTTGGTGCTAAAACAACATGGCAAAGGAGGAATATAGACCACATAGTGAG
The DNA here is from genome assembly GCA_000404065.3 of Pinus taeda. NCBI lineage: Eukaryota > Viridiplantae > Streptophyta > Pinopsida > Pinales > Pinaceae > Pinus > Pinus taeda. The sequence goes on along the minus strand of APFE030823262.1, from coordinate 8,873 downwards.
GAAGAGGAAACAGATAGCGAAGAAGATAGGGTACAAAGGAGGCCACAGAAAGGAGGATAGATACATAGGTTTGAGAACATAGATCTCAAAGAACTCCTGGCATCCCCTATGATTGTCACATCCTTCAAATGGCTAGGCTGTTATGAATTTTGTGAACAAGTGCAGGCAATCCGACATCATCCTGAGTTGATTAGGCTCTTCGTTACTAAACTTCAAGACAACCAAGTCACTCTAGCAGGTATAACTTTCACTTTGTCTACTGCCATCATATCAGCTACCACTAGGATTCCAGATGTTGGGGAAAAATGGTTCAAACATGGTGATTTGGAGAGGCATTATTATGAGCCTTACATGAAACCAAGGTATAGAAATGAAAGAAGAGGCTATTTTCCTTTTTCACACCTCCTTGACAGATATGCCCCACTGATGAAGATTATAATGAAATAATTTTCATGTGAAGGTAGATTCTCTAGGGTCTATTCTTATCATAACTAGATAATAATGCATTTCACTAGGGTAAAAATGCTCAATATACCCTACTATCTTTTCTGGAGTGTTGGGAAGAGGACCTACATTTCCCAAAAGAGGGAGTACAAAGATCAAATGAAGAGTCTATTTCATCATTCCCTCATTAATGTCATAATCCTTTGCCATCTCAAGGAACTCAATATTGCATGGAGTACCTTCATAGCTAATCGCATATTCACTCATGCATCTACTCAAAATATTCAGAGCATCCCTTCTTTATCTCATCCATCCACCTCCATTCCTCCATCTCAGCCCATACATCATTCATCTTCATCTGATGAGTCAACCACACCATCACCTCCATCATCACCATTTCATGAGCCTATTCATTCACCTAGCAGAGATGAAGGTGCTATGGGGTAAAATACAGGGTGTATCAAAGATGAAAACTACCCTCAAAGGCCTTCCTGGGACCTTCGACAGACTGTAAGATTATCTGTAAGAGCTACCAACTTATGCATATGTTCATCTATCAAACATAAATTGACAAGGTATGGAAAGAGGATCACCTTCAGTTCCTTCTAGATTTGTTTGGAGATCTCTATGCGGTAAGAAGAACTCCATCAAGGCCAGCTCCAAGACAATTCCTGCATAAAGGACAAGGCAAACCAATCACAACATACACTCTTCAAAACTAATGTAAGAATGCACAATAAACATATATTAGTGTATAACTTAACTATTCATCTCGACAAGCATCAGAATGAACAAATCAATGAACAACATTAACGACACTGTGGAGTAGGGAACACAACAGTAGTTCTATATTTATAGTGGAAGAGTGATTACAACCATCCATTGTATCAGCCTTCCCTTGCCCCTTCTTCCTCTCTCTCTCTCCCTCTTTCAGCTCACTTCTTCAAGTGTATGACAATTTCGCAACAACTTAATGGGCTATCCTTCCAAATGCTTTGACCCCTTTCACAATGGCCCTCTCGCTGCTTATGTAGCAATTGAATTAGGGTTTCCAAGCTCCTCCTAGAGTTCATTAGGGCAAAAGCCATGAACCTGCCCCGTTTTCAAGATTTTTCCCATTTGGCTTCATTCTCATATTGGAATTTCTCCAAATATCTCGATTTTTGGAGTTTCCTTGCTTTTCTTGAGCAAATTTAGGGATAAATATCTAGATATTTGTCACCAGATTCATTGGCTTGATCCTTTGAACTTCCCTTAGGCTCACTAACACTCCCCTCATCTAACAACTTGAGTTAGCAGGGTGACTAATGCTCCTCTATGCTTGGTAACAAGCTTTATAAAGCAAGTTAGCAGTGTGTAGAGAGCGATAGTGAGGAATCAAGGCCTGCAATTGTGGTCTTTTCTTTAGTCATCCTGTCTTTCACCTTTGAGTTGATGAGGAGGTCATTTTGTCCTATAACAAATGCTCCCTAAAGTATGAGATCAGAGGCAAAGACAATGGCCGGAATACTTTACTAAAACTATAATTTTCTGTTAAAATTTTGTAGAAGAGAGAGGGTTCAGGAAGCAAGGAAAACCTGATACAACACATACATATATATAAAATGCTAAAATCATGTCCTTAGTCGGGCAATCCTATGCTCAGTAGCTATGTCAAATTAATTTTCTCTTCTGAGATATAACAATGCTGGCCACCGATAAGCACAGAGTAGATCCAGTTTCATAATCGATGATCCTGAAATAACTGTCTCCAAAGAACAATATCCGTAGCTTGCGAGAGGAAACAGGGCTGAATGATGCAAGTCTCTACCCAAGGTCTTGATTTCCACTTCACCAAACAACATAGATTGGTACATGTGAGAAGATCTGTTAACGTCGAACATGCACGAAATCATCTGATTACCAGTCAATAATGGAGACCATTAACAGATGCGAGGAAGGCCACCAATAATGGTGATGGTCTCCAAGATGCACAATGCAAACTAGTGAGTGTGAAAAATTTCTTTGTCATCGAACACTCATAGAATCGCTTAAACAGAAGCCAATAATGAAAACCCATGATCAAACACAAGGTAACCTACCACTAATGTCTGCATGTACCAAGGTACTCAATGTGTTCCTAGGTTATCTTCCTCGATAGAGTGTTCAAGTCGATAGAAATAAACCTGTCGAAAGGTAGGCAATGACGTGTCGTACATTAGTCGACATGAAACCGAACAAGAGTGATTTTGTTTTTTGAGGAATATTTTGAGTAGTTGGGTCTAAACAAAGGGCATGATGAAAGGATATGTATGATTTGTTGATAGAGGAAACAAATGGGGACCCTTGAACAATAGAAGGCATGAAAATGATTTTAACCAGACAGCACTAGACTCATGAACACTACAGAGTGTTAAGATACATAGATGAAATTAGATCAGGGTATATAGGCTAAAAATCATGATTTGGTAGGGTTCATATTGAGAGGTTATCAAAATGAAGTTTTATCTGAGGGAGTGCCATGTTCAAGGGAACGATTGCTGCCAAACCACGCTTTCAAATACAGGATACAGTTGTATTGTCCACTTTCCCCGTCAGATTTTTTAATGAGTCCACATGGGTAAATTCATCGATCTTTTCATGTTTAAAGAGTCTGAAAAGGATCGCAAAAGGAATGACTCTTTGCCCTATCTGATTAGTTTAATCAGTCCAGATAGACAAACTCGTCAATTTTTTCATGTTTTAAGAGTCTGAAAAGTATCGTAAAAAGAACGACTCTATATCTTGTCTGTGTAATTTAAAGAGTGCAGACTAGACAACTCTGTGGTCTTTTCATATTTAGAGAGTCTGAAAAGATCATAAAGAGAGACTCCACGGTGGTCCCTTTGTTAAAGTTGTTAACTCGGTGCGACAAAAGGTTAATAGTATACCCGGACCGGTTACTTTTCTTTCTTTTAATCTATTGAACCCGGATAAAGGGAAACCTTTTCCCAATAGATGTCGACCTCATTTTGTTACGAGTATGAGGCGACAGGCAAAAACTTGTGTTTTGTCGTGAATTTTTAATGAGCCCAGTAACAAAAACTCGAGGTTTTTCAGTTTAACGAGTGAGAACAATACCTAAAAGAATGCTCAAGTCATCTTTAGCAAGTTTAACGAGAAGAAAGACATAGCTCGGGTTATCTTTAGCAATTTTAACGAGCAGTAAAGCATAGCTCGGGATTTTTTTCAGTCTAAAGAGCGAGAAAAAAGCAACTAAAAAGAATGCTCCTTTGGTCTTTTTCAGTTTATGAGCTGGAAAAAGATAAAAAAAGAGTTTCTTAGAGCATCGTTGCATGTTTTTAACGAGTGCAATGATGAAAACTCAGAGATGTTTATTTTTTTTAAAGAGCAATAAAATATCACAAAATGTGCTCTGACCATCATGGCAAAGTTTTAATGAGCTTAACGATGAAAACTCAGAGATGTTTATATTTTTTAAAGTGCAATTAAATATCTCTAAAAGTGTTGTATTGAATAGCCCAATTCTTTCCATTCCAATGGGTGGTGTTGATGTTGTACTAGGAGTCCAATGGCTACAATCCTTGGGTACAATAATTTTCAATTTTCAAGAACCTTTCATGAAACTTTGTGCGGAAGGAAAGGAAGTTGAATTAACGGGTATTATAGGGAAATTGGGAAGGATAATCAGCTATGACAATATGACAAATAATGATCCTTTGCATCAGGGGCTAGCATACGTAACTTATTAACAAGTTGATTATTTTGCGTTTATAAAATGAGAATTTTTAGTATTTGAAAGAAATAATTTAATTATTTCGCATTAATAAAATGAGATTTATTAGTATTTGAAACAAATAATTTAATTAGTTGGAAATTTGAAAAGAAAAAATTGTTTAGAAATGTATTGGTTCCAAGAATTATTCTCGTACTTCGCAAAATAGAGCTAAAGAGTTAACTGCTTATAGATCTTTGCAAAATCTATACTTAGACGCTACTCAGCAACCATAGAGTTAACCTTATGCTTGCAAGATTATCCTTGTGCTTAATCTTATGCACACCACACCTGGAATAACATACAAAATAAATTAAAGCAAGGCTCCATTACATAAACGTCCCTTGAGGCTTGATCTTTCAAGCAACAAACTAAATTGTATTTTGTCATAAAGAAAACTTCTTGATTTTCTAACTAAAAATAATTGTTAATTCTTTCCAAAACACTGATGCACTTGAATCCAAAATCCCTAAGGGAAAAAAGAAAGAAAGAAGAGAAGCTCAAAACCACAAGAAACGACACTAAACCACTTCAAGGAATTTTTCTGCATAGAACCGTTAATCGTAATAACTATACAACATGTCATAGAAACCTGGTTGAAATTTCACAATACTTGAGAACATCAATATGTAAAAAGCCTAAACACTTTTGAATACCGAATAATGCACATGCCAATTTTTGACTGAATAAAGAATTAACATGCCTCCGTGTCCCACAGTGCCAGTGAGGATTTCTATAATAAAAAAAATGTAAGTGATATGATTATATATCTTCAAGAGTTTGAAAAAACGAATATTAAACGCACACATCTTGACCACTAATGCAAGAGATAATAGAGTAATAACCATAATAAACTAATAACCTGCTTCGCTTTAATTTGTCCAACTTTATAGAGCCATCAACAATAGACCAGAACAAGGCATCAAAACAAGTGGAGTGAGAGCTTTTAAATAAAGGGGCATCTGCTTCACTAAATTAAACAGGGAAACCACATCAATGTGTTCACCTATGTGGTGAAGGCGGTGGGATGAATCATGCAAAACATGTTTTGACTAATTCCCTCTATCCCTTGTTGCAGTTTCCACGCCCTGCACAATGTTTAGATGTAGTTGTGTAGGCTCATCTTGTGCCACCACTGGAACCTTTATCGACTCTGGGTGCCTAGCTTCTCAAACGTGAACCCCCATTTTGAATAATCTCAAGTCCAAAATACTATAAAACTGTGAAGAGAAACCAAAAAGCCCTAGAGAAGTTGTAGAGAAACATTTCTTAGTCGCAAAGGATGAGAATGAGGATTTGGGTGATGCTAGGTGAGGCAACACTTGGAAAGAGAAACCACAAAGGCCTTGAGAAATTGCAGAGCAACATTTCTTCATCGTCGAGGACGAGAATGAGGGTTTGGATGACCAGCTAGGGGAGGTAGCACCTGGAAGTAGTGCCGAGCAAGAAGCAATGTGAGCAAGGGCGACCGACCTGTGACGTAGTGTCGAGCAAGGAGTAATGTGTGAGAAGGGCGGTCGACCTGTTGTGCTGTGTAGCTAGGTCACGAGAATTGGAATTGTAGCTAATGTTAGAATGAATCAGATGGTTGAAATTATTTGAATTGTCTAACACTTAAATCAAGGGATGATGAATGTACACGTAAGTTTAGAGGGGAGTTGATTTCAAAGGGAACACCTTATGGCGTAATTATTTTATTTACATTATATTTTATATTAAAATATTTTTTGTATATATGTATACATACACATATACA
>APFE030823260.1:0-11982 GCA_000404065.3 Pinus taeda | reverse complement strand
GAACAATATTTTATTCATCCATCAATATGTCATGTTACAAAAAGAGTCCAATTCTTTTCCTTCAACTAGACCTTCCCGTAGTCTATCCATCCCCTTCTAATGTAAATGTCTCCTCTTTTTAAAGAGGAGACATCTATTACAATTGATTACATTGTAAGTCTTATCTTTAACCCAATATGCCAAAATAGGGTAATCAGTTTTCCCATTAACAAAATGTTGTTACAATGGTTATGGTAATGCTAACTTTGGAATGTGGTCGTTACAACCAGTGTAGCAGCTCCTTGATGATCTTCTTTTGTTGCTGTCGAATCTAGAATGCAAATCACGGCTGTTTCAGAAATGAGATTTGCGCATTGTTCTTAACTGTTTTAGCAACATAAACTGTAATGATAACCCTATAGTCTCCAGGTTGTTTCAACAACATAGACTGCAATGATAACTGCTTAAGCAACTATCTGATTCAAAGATTAACTATGAAAGTAATGTAATTATATGTAAAATAAATTAAATGTATAGTAATGAGAACAAATTTTGTATACCTTTGGAAAAATGGATTAAAGCAATAACATGGACTTTAAATATAGGTTGGAAAATGATGACATAATAGCAAAATATATGGTCAAAAAAGGACAATGTAGGGTCCTAACTTCCCCCCCAACTGAAAGGGTTGCATGTCCTCATGCAACTTTACTTTGAATCTGAGTCCAAGTATTGGGCCTTACAATGCAAATTATTTAGGCAGTAAGTATAAAGGTTATATCAGTTAGATCTCTGAAGCCATAAAAATTCTGTAATATCTGCCATGCTGTTGCTTCCTCCTTTTTGGACAACCTGTAATGAGCCCTATACGCTTGTGCTGGCATCCATAGAAGAGTGAAATGAAAATGATATCCTACCCATTTTTTAGCACACTTCTAAACACATTTGACATAGTTAGGTAGCCATGAAATTGTTGCTTCAACATTAAGAGGACTAAAGGGAATATACTCCTGCCTCTCCTTAGAAGACTGTTGCCAAAATAAGTTGTTTTCTTGTAAGGCAAGAGCTCCCTTAGATTTAACAGAATGTTGGCAGTATTTTAACACTACCACTTGTAACTGTCTGATGTGTTCACTCATTCATGGTTCTTCAAAAACTAATGATACTCAGCAACGAAAATGGCAGCATTCTGTGGCTCCGATTGAATCCACAAAAGACGATTATCTTCATTATGCCTTGCTGAAAGGAAGGAATTCTACCACGTGAGCTAATTGGCAAGGAAAGAGACAAAGGCCCTAATCTGAATATCACAAACCAGAGGGTTCAGATTGATCTTCCTATCCTTAGGGATGGCTTCATTATGGAGATACAATTCACAGAGTAAATTTTGTTCACTGGTAGATGCTTCTGTGAAAGTTTTCACAAATTGTTTAGGTGCAGATACCTCATGAGGTCTCCCATCTATAATCACCTTTATTTGAAAGAACGCTAAGTATTCTGCAAGAAAAAGAGAGTAATTGGAGGATGGTTTCCTGAAGACCAGTAATCTTTCAACCAAATGAAACATGAGAAGCAATCTAGCTTTTAGCTATTTATTCTCCTTCTTCTGGGCACGAGACTGTTGGAGCACCTATTCCAAAACTTCCCAGTTTGAATATATATGATCTTGCCACGATGATTTATGCTCCTGCAAAATCCTATCTTGCGACATAACATATTCTTTCTTCCATTTATCCATTTGTGCTTGAGTGCTGCTGGTCTGAGTGAAGATAGTCTTTGTAGGCTGAGGTTCAGTCTGAGTAAACACAGTTTTTATAGACCGAGGTACAAGACTTTCAGTTTTAACAATCACAGTGGGCCAAGGTATTTGTAGTTTAACCTCTTTTTCAAAAAAATTTTAAGGCCCTGCTAGTTCTTGTGTGACAGCAAGGTGTTCCTCTTTAATTGTAGTAGAAGTGGATGCAAGGGTGGCTCCAGGTAGTGGAATTTCAACTATTTTATAACCATCTTGATGATAAATGTTACCACATTGACTGCACATATATTCGTTATACCAGTCTTTCTCTGTACTCTTCTCAACTGTGGATGTTGCATGGGCTAAAGTGTACAAATTAAGTTCTCTGTCATAGGCTTCCCTTGCCGTTATTAATTACCGCTTATAAGCTTCAAGTTCTAATTTTAGAAACTCGTTTTCCTGTAGAAGGGAAGCCAAGGTGACTGGCCTTTGTGTAGCAGTCATAGTCTGAGTAGCTGATTCTAGTGAATGAATGGCCTTTTGTTCCATAACAACTACATCATTTACAGCCTCAACAAGTGGTTCTTGTGTGGCAACTGCTAAATCATTAGTTGGTTCTGTAACAACTACATTATTTGTAGCATCCTGAGCATCCAGATTTTGCATATCAGCAGATGGTTCTTGTGTGGAAACTACTGAATCAGTAGTTGGTTCTTGTGTGGTAGCTACATCTTGGTCGTCTATTTTATGTTCATCACTAGGTGGTTCTTGTGTGGCAACTATTGAATCAGTAACTGGTTCTTGTGGGGCAGCTACATCTTGGTCGTCTATTTTCTATTCATTAGCAGGTGGTTCTTGTGTGGCAGCTACTGAATCAGTAGCTGGTTCTTGTGGGGCAGCTACATGTTTTACAACATCTTGGGTATCTAAATTTGGTGGATCAACAACTGGTTTTTGTGTGTCATCTGCTGAATCAGTAGCTGGTTCTTGTGTGGTAGCTACATTTTCTGAAAGAAACGATGTCACAAAATCCCGGGCGTCTTGCATTTCAGTGCCTGAGGGTGGACAGGTAAAGATTTAGGGATTTGGGACTGTGGTGGGGTATGGGGTTTTAGGCTAATATGTGGGGAATTTGGGATGGTAGCAATAGTTGCTGCTTCAGTAGATGTCCTCATTCATCTTTAAGGTAGAAAGGCAGGGAGAGCAGTAGTTTTCCTTTTGTGAGTAGGTTTTTTACGACTAAACCATCGAGTGCCAGTGGCCGGTAAGCCTGAAACCTGTGCTATATCATACTCTGAGACTGGAATTCGAACTCCTTGACCAGTAGAGTATCCATCTTGTAGATTACGTGCAAATTCAAGGACTTGCTGTGGATCAAATCCCTGAAGCCTTTGAAAATAATCTACCCAGCCTACTCGTTGAAAAATTTGGTATACCTCTGGGTTTTATTCTAATAAAGCTATGGATTCGGGCTCATGTCGAATAACAGGTCCTCCCATAGTTACTAGCTTCAGTAAAATGCACAGTGACAAACCAAGTTACTGTGCCCCAGACAGAGTAAATTTTGCAAGTGAGATCATGGAATAATAGGACAGAGACGGGGTGATAAGACGTAATCGTGGGTAAAAAACGATGGTGATTGGGGTGTTGTGAAATGATGGCATGTGATTTTGGTATTCCCCCCAACTACGACTGAAATAATGAGTTTAAATGTATGGGGATCATGGTAATAATGTCATAATCTTCTCATTTAACTATAGTTTAATAATATTTACACATAATAAGCACATACCTCATGTTTACCTTTGATTGATATTTGGAAAATATAGTATATGTTGCTAATAGATCATCAATGGTTATGGAAGAGGGTTTTGAAATATGAGGGTAGTTATATGAAAGGCCTGTATAATCATAGGAGAAGGTAGTGAAAGAACATAGTTATAAGACTAATGCAAGAGGTGATTCTCACCATGGAAAGTAATGTATGATAATTCCTTGAGAAGAAATGGTGTTTCAACAACGGGGATGATGGGTAAAAGTTGGTGTTTCAGCAAGAAAGGTTGGTGTTTCAGCAACGAGAAAATGGATGGAAGATGGTGTTTCAGCAATGGGGAAAGTAAAGAAAAATGTTGTTGTAAATGGGAAAAATAGAGAAAATGTTGTTGAAAAATACTTATTTCATTAATGATAAAAATAGGAAAGATGTTGCTGAAAAATAATGGGGGACATAGGAAGGGAAAAAGGGAAAAATAATCGAAATGGGGGAATGAATTGTGAATTGGAATGAGATGACAATGCTTCACAAAATGAAGCTTAAATCTGCTTGCAGTAAGATTGTTCTTTTCAACCAGCCTCTCCTACATTTGATATCTGCAAAATAATCAATTGTAACATGCCAACCCTTGACATGGATTATTAGTTAAGAAATCTAATCTAATACTAAAAAAATTAAATGCAAAAATTAAATGCAATGAGGGGCAGTAGGCTCCCCCAGAAAGATATAATGTGAATCTACCATGCAGGTGGCCTTAAAATCCTCTTTAGAAATAGGTTGTTGGTATAGACGAAGCGGCTACCCTTTTCTAGTAATGGTGTTCTAGAATCATCAATGGTTAGGAACCTTACTGTTCCATTAGGAAAAAAAGTGTCTATTTCGTAAGGTCCTAGCCATCTTGTTCATACTTTCCCTTGAAAATGTTCAAACCGTGAATTGTACAATAAAGCCCAATTACCTTTTTGGAACTGCTTATGCTTAATATTTTTATCATGCCACCTAGTTCTTTGTTGTTGAATCATAGTTGTTTGATGGATGGCATCTAACCTCTTTTCATCCAATTCCTGAAGCTACTGCAACCTAGTTGTCTGTGCATCAGTCAAATTAAGGTTAACAACTAAAGTAGTTCTTAAGGTTTTAATCTCAAATTCTACAGGAAAAACAACACTTTTACCATAAACCAATTCATAGGGAGCAAATCCTGTAGTGTTCCTCTAGGTAGTTCTGTAAGCCCATAATACTCCAGGAAGCCTTTGAGACCAATCCTTCCTATTTTCCTTCACTATTTTTGTTAAAATTCCTTCTATGAGTTTGTTTGTACTTTCCACCTGTCCATTGGCTTGGGGGTTGTAAGGTGTAGTCATTTTATGATGAATATGATATTTTTGAAGCGTGGCTTTAAATCCATGAGAGTTGAAAGGAGGTCCTCCATCTATAACTAGTTCTCTAGGCACTCCAAATCTAAAAAAGATTTCTTCAAATAGAAAGGTTAAAATATATTCTTCATTAGCTCTAATGAGTGCCTTAGCTTCCACCCATTTATTCATATAATCTATACAAACCAATATGTAAACTCTTTGACTGGATGGAGGATTGATGGGTCCTATAAAGTCTAGTGCCCATCTTTCAAAGGGTTCAAGTATTACTTAGGGATTCAATGGCATATCATCTCTATGATTAGGTTGACCCATTCTCTAGCAGCTATCGCAAGCCTGAACATATTTATTCGCATCCTTGAAGAGTGATGGAAAATAATAACCCATTATGAGAATTTTATGTGTTGTTCTATTATCAGCAAAATGCCCTCTGCAAGGACCATCATGACAAGCCTTCAATAGATCATAAACCTCATCTTCTCTAATGCATCTTTGGATCTCATGATCAAGTTCTATATGGAAAAGACACCCACTTATCTAGCTATACTGAGCACTTTGTTGAATGATCTTTCTTTTCTCCCTATGTGATAGGTGTGATGGTAACTTCCCTACAACCAGATAATTGGCAATGTCTGCATACCAAGGTGAGTGAGCAGATACTACAAATAAATACTCATCAAGAAAGGAATCATCTACTGGAGTATTATCATCGACCTTTATCCGAGAAAGTAAATCAACAACTACATTTTCTTTACCTAGTCGATCTACAATTGTAATATCAAATTATTATAATAACAACAACCACCTAGTAACTCGAGCATTTGTGACATATTTGTTCATTAAATACTTAATACCCGAGTGGTCAGTATGAACAAAAGTAGGGTAACCAATAATGTAATGTCAAAATTTATTAATAGTATAAATGACTGCTAAAAATTCCTTTTCAGTAACTGTGTAATTAAGTTCAGCAAGGGTCATGTTCTTACTAATGAGATAGATAGCATAAGGAAGATGGTTTTCCTCTTGTCCCAAGATAGATCCAATTGCAGTATCTGAAGCATCAGAGGATATATGAAAAGGAAGTTCTTAATCAGGTCCCCTTAGAATAGGAGTTGTAGACAACTGATGCTTGAGTTGATCAAATGCTTTCTGGAAAAGATCAGTCCACTTAAATTTAGAATTTTTCATAAGTAACACAAACAAAGGAGAAACTATTTTAGATTTTTTTTTGATAAATCTTCTGTAGTATCCAACATGTCCTAAAAAACTTCTTACATCAGTTTGTGTTCTAGGGATAGGAAGGGTCTGAATTACATGTACCTTGGATGGATCTACTTGAATCCCTTGAAATGAAATAAAGTGTCCAAGTACAATTCCTTCCTTCATCATCATATGACATTTTTCAATACTCAGGGAAAGGTGAGCTTGTACACAACGTTTAAGTACTTTCTCAAGGTTTTGTAATGCATATTCAAAAGTCACACCATAAGGGGTAAAGTCATCCATAAATATCTCCATAGAGTCATTAAGCATATCAGAAAAGATTCCTATCACTGCTCTTTGAAACGTTGCTGGAGCATTACATAGTCCAAATGGGAGAACGCTATAAGCAAAAGTTCTCCAGGGACTAGTAAAGGTGGTCTTGTCTTGGTCTTGGGGTGCAATTTTGGTTTGGTTATATCCACTAAAACCATCTAAAAAGGAAAAGAATCTCTTCCCTAGCAAATTGTCTAGAACCTGATCAATGAATGGCAAGGGGAAATGATCTTTTTGAGTGGCTTTGTTTAAGGCTGTATAATCTACACATACTCTCCATTTCCCATTTTTCTTAGGTACTATGACCAATGGAGAAACCCATTCACTATCAAATATGGGGTATATAAACCCAGCATTAAGCAATTTTTGAAGTTCTTCTTTAACAATTTCCCTCGAATTGGGATTCATTCGCCGCTGGGGTTGACAGACTGGTCGATACCCTTCCTTGATATAGATATGATGAGTACATAATTCAGGAGAGATTCCCTTCATATTTGTATATTCCCATGCGAATGATTCCTTATTTTCACGAAGTAACTTTATTAGTTATTGTGTTTCAGCATCTGATAAGTTGGGGTTTATGTTCAATGTTTTGTCAAGCTTGATTTCTACTGTTATGCTTTTAGAGGAGATAGTAGTTGATGTTTGAGGTAGATTTTCAGATTTAAGCTCTTCCTGGGTTTTAGGTTCCAAAATTGCAGTCAACTGGTTATATGTTTCAGATGTGACCGAGGAGGGTTCGAATTCAAAAATAAAATTACTAATTACTTCATCCTCCGTGGTATCTTTAAGAGTTAAAGCTTGTCCGATAGTCAAAATGGGTTGAGTAGCATTATCATCATAATCCAACCATACAGAATCATCATTATTAATCATAGGTGTGGCATGAGGATAAAGGGTAAACTACTTGGTTTCACATCCATTAGAAATTTTCATTGAACCTGATTTACTGCTGATAAAAGCATCAGCTGTAGCTAGCCAGGGTCTTCCCAAAATTAAAGGATGTCCCCCCAACTTTGTTTTAGTCCATAGTACGACAAAGTCAGCTTGGTAATTCCATGATTCAACTGAAATGATCATGTCCTCAATAACTCCTTCTGGTTTGATTGTGGAATGGTCAGCTAACTCCAGGATAGTTGGTGTCTCTCTGATTACATTCTTCATTTGTAATAGTTGTGAGGTTTCCAGGGTCATAATATTTATAGTGGCACCTAGATCTACCAAAACTCATGAAATACTAGTTTTTCCAATCTATACTATAACCATAGGATGGACGGGATCACCATATTTAACAGGAGGAGTTTTTCTGGACATTAAAGAAGACAAATAACCCATAACATGAAATATAAGGGGATCCTTAACTTTCCTACCATGTTTCTTACTACAAATGTCTCTAATAGTTCTGGCATAAATTGGTACATCTTTGAGCACTTGTAAGAGCGGAATTTTGACATAAAGATTCTGTAATTCCCCCAGAAGATTAAAGGCATTCAGCTCAGGTGTCTTAGTCAGAGCTAAATGCTCAGGAAACGGTGGCTCTACTGTTTCAGAACCTTTATTAGAGGGTGGCTCCGTTGTTTCAGAACCTTTATTAGAGGGTGGCTCTGCTATTTCAACACCCTTATTAGGTAAACTATTTTTCTCTGTCTCTTCTTTGTCAGAGTTAGAAGAGGTAATATCATCAATAATAGGCTCACCTATTCTCCCAGATCATAAATGAATGTCATTACACTATGTACAGAAAACAGGAGGCATAGGATGGTTCTGAATATCGATGACTTGCACAACTTTATTATTATTATGGTTAGGGTTTGGTTGTACAGGTAGCTGGGGTCTTATTGTCTGATTATTTGGTGGAGCACCTGATGGTAGAGGGAGTGGTTGCTAAAACTGAGGAAATTAGGTTGGGAACGGGATTGGTTGAGCTCTTCAGTTTGGGTTCCATTGATTAAAATAAGATTGTTGTGAAGGCCAAGGAGTCCACATTGCAGGGTCTATAAAGGGAGGGTTTGTTTGTTGCATGGGTGGGAAATTCATTTGATTAAAGGGTAGGTATTGCATTTGGTTGAAGGGTGGGTAGTTTGTTTGATTAAAAGAAGGATAATTATTCCAACGATTAGAGGATGTAAATGGCATATTAGCATTCATACCTTGTCCTCGTGATTGCCATTGCCTTCTCTGTGTTAGCAAATAAACTTCTTTAGCTTCCTCTTTAGTTGGTTGCAATGTTGCTTTTATTCCTAGTAAAGAAGGGCATTGTTGAGTTTCATGATCCTTCTCACAAATGGTGCAAAATTGGTACCTTGTCCAATGGGCATTCCCTTAGTGGATGTTTATCTCTACATTTGGGATAGAAGATAGCCAAAGTAGCTTTTGCCTCTACTTGTTTCTTCTTAACCTGCAAGGCATCAATCTGTGAAGCAAAAGAACTTAACATTTCAGTTTTTAATTCCTCAAGTAGATTACCTATTTCAGCTCTTATTGCTCCTCCACTAGCTGATTTTTGGACTCTTGAATATGTATTATCCCTACTTTTTGATCTATTTGCAGCTCCTTTTGAAAATCTCTTGTAGAGGTTAACAATTTCATCATATGATTCTTTAGATATGCCCCCTTTACCAAGAATATTTAGCATGTCTAAACAATCATCCCTTACCCCTTTCAATAATGTTGTTTTAAGAATATCTTTACTTACATTGGGATGATCGGATCTCTGCAGATTGTATTGTAGTCTTTCCACAAAGTCCTCCAGATTTTCATCCTCCTTTTGGACCATTTTAAATAGCTCCTCCCTTTTTTCTCTCGTCCGACAGTAGTCTCGATATTTGGTCAAAAACTTCTCCTTCATTTGTTCCCATGTTGTGCTTACATGACCTACCAGACTCATAAACCATCTTAGTGCATTTCCTTTTAGTGTTTCTGGAAATAGCTTCAATTTCTTAGCATTAGTAATATAATCATCACTTTTAGACAATATATCAAACTCAAAAAGAAACTCATCAGGATCTTCAGAATATAAACCATTGAAGTTAGGTAAGGCTGAGAGTGGGATATTCTTTAGGGAGTTACCCCTCTGGGAAGATCCCTAATAGGAAATCCCAAGGTGGAGAGAGAATTCTTACCTCTTCCCTCTCCTCCTACCTGTCCTCCACCAAAGAGTCCTTCATTGTTTCCTTCCATTGGTTGTTCTCCTTGTTAACACCCAGGTTGTTCTCTTTGACTCCCAAGAGAATACGGTCGGGGTAACCACTAACCAGTCTTTGGGCTGCAGCTTCTAGCCTAGATGCAGTCAGAGAGGGCTCTCTCTATTATATTTGTCACTGCTTTCAGTGAGAGTTTTAGGCTAGTTATTGGGAAGATTTTTGGTTGTTTCGTGTGTTTGGTTGGGAGGATGCTTCTGATTTCCTTTAGAGTATATCAGCAGGGAAGATTTAATCCATTGGGCAATGGGGTCTGAGACTGTCTTCTCTTGAAATCTTGATTTAGGTGAGGAGGAAAGAGTATAGGGCCTGTGTGCATTTCATGAAACAAACTGTGGTTATTTAAGATGAGATGAATACGACTAGCAATGAGCAGTTAAGATTTCATCACTTATGCTGTATTTTGGTGAAAGATGCTTGTTACCTAAGAGCAATCACTTGAATTCTTAAACAACAAACACAGTGATGGTATGATTTTAAAGGTAGCATTTAAGAATTACGATTTAAAACCTTACTTAACAGGAAGAAAACATATAAGACAGTTCAGATTGAGCCCAGGGTAGTGATTAACTAAATCCTGAGGATATCCTTTTTCTGTACTATCTAGAGTTTGAACCTACAGAAAACATGAGAACCATATGAAATAACGGGAAACTTATGTGAAGTAAGGAGCCATAAGAAAACTTATTGAGTCATGTAATGATCAAGAATCCTGCACTTTTGATCCACATCCATCAAGAGACCAAGAGACAACACATCATTGAAGAAATCCCACTGCTTTTGTATTAACCTGTCTGCAAAGTATTACAATAATAGAGTTCACAGAGAATTTCTCAGAAGAAGTTCTTACATCCGGAGTCCAACCCCCCTTGATCAAAATGAGGGGAAATATATAGAAGTTTGTTTACAAAATATCTCAGATATGAGTCATTTGAGTGGAAAAATATCTCTTACATTGGGACAGAGAAAGTAGATGAGAAGTTATTACAATCTTTAATGAGCTATAAAAGCTATTAACTGCCGTCAGAGAAATTTTGACATCTGGAGCTTTCTGGAGTTAGTTGAAGTCGGTTGAATGCTTTGAATTAACTGCTGAGTAGCCTTGTGTGCAGCTATTTGTCCTCTTGGTGAGCTGTCATGGTCCTTCGGCTGAATTTGTCTTTAAGTGTCTTAACTGCTTGCTTTATCATTATACTGTCCTGTATCTTCCATCCTTCTCAAATATTTTATTTAGTCTTGATCCTTCCATACGGAAACTTATACAAATCATGAATTCCATTACGGGAACAAGCCTTTGTCTGCATGCTGAATTTCACAGAAATGTTTTTTGAGCAGAGTCATCTTGAGGGATGAGGAAAATATTTATCTTCGTTTCCATGTTGTCTTTAACAACTGATTTCTGTTCTAAGTCATCTGAGCCCTTACTTATATTATCTGCTTTAAAAGTATGTGGCCTTATGACTGCTTTTGACTTGGCCTTTTGATAACCGAATGACTGAAGCTAACGTGGCAGAATTCTGAGCATGGATTGCCACCAGTCTTCTTTGGGCATCTGATGTCTTCTGATTTTGATGAGAGTCTCATCAGCCTCTGTATACTTGAAGAAATTGGGAGGAGTTTCAAAGAGGTGATTGACCTCATTTTCAATGAAGAACAGGCCTCCCAATTTATTATACAAATCTTGCCCTGAAGGAGGCCCTTTCTGTTCAGATGAACTGCCTGATGCAGTGATCTGATTTTCCATGTAAGTCTCCATTCTATTGACAAACTGATCGAGGGTAACCAATTTACCTTGACTGCTCAACAGACTGGGCAGGCCTCTTGCTTGCAGCTCTACTAGTTTGGCCCTGAACTCCTCCACATCCTTTGTGATATCAAAGCATTTTCTCTCTACTGCCTGTACATAGCCTCTGAGTGTGAGTACCTTTTTGGCATGGAGGACTGCTTCTGTCCTATTCGGAATACCCATGGCAGCTAATTCCTCCTCCTCATGTCTGTTTAGGTAATCAACTATTCTATTGGCCTGATCTGGCCTGTCACCTAACACAGCTTTAGCCCTATCAATGTCCACCCTAGCTTGCCTTAGGAGTTCCATCTGCTGATGGATGGTCTTTATGGATTTCCATTGCTGGGTGATGGACTTGCTTATTTTGGCCCATATAATTCTCTTTATTTCGGCCAGGGCTGCTTCTAGGTTCAATTCTTTCTCCAAAGCCTTTATCCTGGCTGTCAAGGTTTTCATCTCTCTGCCTTGCTCGGCCACTGTCTGCTTAGATTTGTCATATTTTGCCTCCAGCTCTGCCAATTTTTCCTTGGCTTTCTTGATCTCATCTGCCTGGAGCTCCATTTGTTTGACGGCCTTAGTTATGTCTTCTATTGAGG
>APFE030823243.1:55191-76509 GCA_000404065.3 Pinus taeda | reverse complement strand
TAAAGCGAAAAATACTTGTAAAATTTGATTGAAATAATTTTTTTATACAAGTACTTTTTCATATTTTTGTCGCTTCAAATATTTATGACAACTTATTATTTTTGCAGAATAGATGACAATTCAATAATGGCTTGCAGAACAATTAGAAAATTATTTTGATGATTTTCGAACATTTAGCATGAATATTGTTTCTGTGTATTTTTCTATGAAGTTAACTTGCAAGACACAACAAATCATTTTGATGCCAATCGTTTTACTGAACACAGTGCATGAAGTCATTCGACAATAGGAAATTGATCTATTTTTCATGGGTATTTCTTAAAAATGGATTGTTATCGATATCATGAATTGGACCAAATATAACACTTGTGATTTTCCTTAATCTATTTCATTTGACATTCAAATTTTGCATAACAATCAGAAAGAAATTAGCTATTTCTTTTTTAACACACTTATGTTCTTTGTGTCACGTTTTTTTGCAAGTTTGGGATGATCGAATGATCATTGAAGTAAAATAATTGAGCATACAATTGGTCTTCAAAAGACCGATTTCATGAGAAACATAAGAACAAGTCCATATCCATATCCATCATGACCATTACCTTTCCTCCCTTTTGAATTATAAATCCAACCAAGTAATTCAAAGTAAGCCACAGTTATTGTTCCCAACAAGAATCAGTTGTTCATTTTTCTTCATTCAAATGCACTTTCCGTCTACTCCACAAATAAAAGCAAGAAGCTTACTTTCATGCTTATTTCCCATTATCATTATTATTTTCCATTTTCATCTTCCATTTTCATTTTCCTTTTCCTATCCTTTTCATTTCGTAAATAAACCATGTTTCAATGCAAATTATTGAGTCCATAGTCCTTTGTGTCTAAAATCCTTACAAAAAAAACCTTGAGTCTTGCATGCCTTAATGGCAAGTCCTCATGCCGACGAACACCGAGAATACATCAATGTCTCTTGTTCATCGGATCTTGTAGGTACTCGACAACAAACAAAATTATTGCCATCAATGGTGAAAGTTCTTGTGTTGACTAGTGGCATCCATTAATGGCCATTAAGTCAACAATCCCTTGTTATGTTCGACATCAAAACATCTATTCACATAACAGGAATTGTGCCAATGAGTTTTGAAGACATAAAGACTATCATTGTTAGCATTTTGGAGCAAATGTAGAAGATACACAGTTACAGAACCAGATGGCAGCTGCGGAATCAGATGGCAGCTGCAGAATCCAATGACAGTTGCAGAATCATATGGTAGCAATAGAATCAGCGTTATTCTGTAGCACATTCAACAAGTTTTAATAAAAGCAATTAAAATTCATCTTAACTTTTTTCTCCATGACTTGTCCAGCCACTTGAAGAAGATTATGATCAAATTTTTGCAGCCACCACAGATGTAGCTCATCCATTTTCAAAGGATAAGTTAAGGTATGTCATTTTCTAACTTTTTACCATAAAATTCCTTGAAAAGCTAGAATGATAATTTTTTGAAAAAAAACATTTCTCTTCTTCATCTCATAAATTTGCCAATATCATCGGTTGGGATGGAGATACATTCATATTCATATTTTTCCATATTCATATCACATTCAAAAACTCACATACTTTCAAAAGATATTAACTATTACATTATTGTTATGAGCATACAAAAACTTTTCAAAAGCACTGAAAAGATAATTGGATACAAACACAATCATGGTTGTCACACAAGAACCAACTATGATGCAATCCAATAAGATATACTTTGCAACAATAATCAAATTATCATTATGCAAAGTTCAAAGATAAAAAATGAATGCAGCAACAAAATATGGTTGTAACACAAGAACCAACCATGTTGCAATTCAGCTAAAAGACTTTGCAAAAGTATGAAGTTATCAAATGATATCATGCAAAGTTAAGCCAAAGCTCAAGGATAAAAAAGAATTAATGTAATAGATTGCATGACGACATGCAATAGCTTTAGTTGGGGGGTATGTTAGGCCTTGAAATTGTCATTCACTTCCATTACATTTTCACTTATATTTTTATATTGTCACCTTCACTCCACCTCTATTTTATTACATTTATCTCCATTTCATTACATTTACCTTTGCCATTATCATTACTGGGTCACATTTGTGTTTTTCCAAACTTTATTAATTCTTAGCATTTTTAAATGAATTTATGGTTTAAAATTAAAAAATAATGTGCATATACTTATACCTAACAAGTGGGATGAGATTGTTGACATGTGTAGGTCAAAAGGAAGCTTCTAAGAGACCTTTATGTGGCCTCCCAAAACCAAATTCGGATTTGAGTGGAGAAGATCATTGGATCATAAGGATATGTGTTTCATTTTCTGTTTGTATTAAAACTCTAAGAAGACGTGTATTATTATTTCACATTTTGATTGTAACTTTAGAAATATAGGGAGGGATTCATGGACTCTCATTAATGAGATAGCTTCTCATCTTTTTGGATAAATAGGAAAAGTTTTCTCCTATCATAGGAGGGTAAAGGAGGAAAAGAAGAGAAAGAATTATAGAATGTTTTGCAACAAAGCTTAAGCTGAAATGGGATGTAAAGTGAAGATCTATTGATGTAATGAGATTAGGAGTGTAGATTTTCATTGTGTAAAGTTGTGAGTTTATCAATAAAAAAAGTTCTTTTCTATTAATGAATTTTAAAATGCGAGTTTTGCAAGTTGGAATGCTATTGGACAATGGAAGGGCCCCCATCAACCATGTGCATCCCTTTGTTAATTTGTAAGATTAATTAGTTTGTTTTACTTTGATTCATGAAAATAGTTTACCTTTCCATTGCAAATCTTATTTTATGTTTCAAATGTAGATTTACCTCATTATGTAATTTTAAGTTTCCTAAGAGCATCTCAAGAAAGTAGTGTTTTATCTATTTTTTAAAATTGGATTGCTTGAAGCATTAGAGCATACAATGACTTAGTTTTCTTTCACATGTCTTTACAATGCTTTTTTAGATTCAACTTTACATTCACTGTTTAACCTTATTTTTTCCAAAGAGCTTCTCAAGAAGGTAGCATTCAACGATTTTCCAATATTGGTTGCTTGAGGCATTAAGAATAAACAATGATTTAGTTTCTTTCCTTATGCTTTTGTCATGCTTTTTAGATTAAGCGTTCATCTATTTTGTAATCTCATGATCAGCGAGTCCAAGAAGGTAGTTTTTCCAATTTGGGTTGCCTAAGAGGTATTAGATCACATAGTAGCTGCAAGTTTTCCTTTCCATGCTTTTATTATGCTTTCTTATATCACATCTAATGTACACACAATTGTTCAAGTCATTTGAAGAAAATGATTTCGACATCTTCTTATATTGAATGTTCACAATAGTATTTGGGCATGCAGTAGATCACAGTTGTTTTTATATTGCTTGCTTTCATTTCATAGAATAGGATTAGTTTTATTTTTGATCAAGAGTTTTCAAGGATAAGATAGGAAGTGATTTCATTTTTATCTTATCAATGAATACAATTGTATCTAGAATAATGCTTTGTTTTTCATAGACACAGTGTCGGCCTAGATTAGGCTAACCATTTAAGTTTTTGATTTGATTTTATGAAAATTAAGTTATTTGAAGTACATTTCCTTTTCTTCCTTCTTAGAAATTAATTTTTATATTAAACATCCATTAGACTTAGTTAATCATTGACACTTAACATCCACTAAAATCATTAGGCATAAAAAACAAAACCTTAAAAAAAATACAAAAACACTCAACGAAGTAAGAAACAAGGTTAACTAAGCACATATTATGCACCATACTTCATCAGTGTACTAACCCTAGTCGATAATTTATGTTAGCAATTTAAGACATTAAATTGACAGAACAAAAACAATTTAAGACATTAAATTTACTCAAATTTCGAATGGGAGCACTCATTGGATGCAAAATTTAGTTCTTCATCCAATGAGCACCCGTGTTGCATAATTTAGATGGACCTTATTACATGAAAAATGAGAAATACATGAAAAAACTGATTGCAAACACGTTTTTTGTGTATTTCTCATTTTTCATATAACAAGGCCCATCAAAAGTATGCAACATGGGTGCTACTTGGATAAGGAATTAAATTATGCATCCAAGAAGTGCTCCCACTCAAAATTTGAGTAAAATCATAAGGAGATAACTTGAAAATATGATCTGAAAAAAATAGTTTTTTTATTTTTCTATTTTTGATCTTTGTACTTTTCTACTCCAAAAATGGTGAATCTTCCCCCATGGTTGACATCATCATCTTGAATCCTATTGGTTCTTATAAAGTTGATTTTGGTTGTACATTTTTGTTTTGAGACCCATTTTAGACCTCATAATTTCTCTAATGGCAATGTTGTTTATAAGATTATTGCATCTACGATCGTCAAACATTTTAAACCTCTCCCCAATTAAATTATTTCTCTCAAAGAAATTGACTTTATGGAAGGTCAACAAATTTTGAATGTATAGTTCCCTATCAGGAAGTTATTCATTCTCTTAGGAAACTTAGAAGGTCTGACATGTTGATCAAGCTAGACCTATCCAAAGCTCATGATCATCTTAACTATGAGTATATTATCTAGGTCCTCTCAACTTTCAATTTTTCCTAGCAATAGATTGACTGAATCAAATCCCTCATCTCTAACCCTTTCTTTTTTATTCTTTTGAATGGATCCCTACCTGCACTTTTCGGGTATCCAAAGGTCTCTGATAAGGAAAATGTATTTCTTCTTTCCTCTTCATTCTTGTAGTTGAAGGTCTTGCAAGATACATTAAAGAGGTTATCATCCAAGGTGCTCTCAAAGGCATCTGAGTACTTGGCCCATATATGTCAATAAAACACTAGCAATTTGTTGATGATATCATTCTTTTTGTGGAACCTTCTCTTTAGGAAATGCAGGTGTTGAATTACATCATATCAAAGTTCATGGAGGGTTCTGGTACTATTATCCATGGGGATAAACATCTTTGTCAATACTAGATGTCTAGTGCAAATATATCTAACATGATTAATAAATTACCAGATAGTTTGTCTTCCAGCCCGATATCTGGGTATCTCGTAGGTAGAAAATTTGTTATGTGCTTCTTGTTGGCAATACATTCTTGAGAGGATCTCAAATCGAATTGACAACTAGACCCTCCACTCTTTGAACTTGGAAGGTCATGTGACCTTAATCAAAGATGTTCTTCAAGTTTTACCGCTATACCAAATTTCAACATTGCCAACGCATAAACTGATTTCTAAAGCTATCACTACCAAATTTTCAGATTTCTTGTGGCAAGGCACTAAGCACACTAGGAAGTGGGCTATAGTGGCTTGGGAGAAGGTATGTTAACCAAAGTTGGTAGGGGGCCTTGGATTGAGGGATCCATAAATGCTTAACAAAGCCTTGGGAGCCAGAGTATTGTGGTGTTGGTTGCAAGGGGGTGGGAACTCTTGAAACAAGCATGGAACATAAAATACAATTAATCCATTTCCCAAGATGATAAACTCCCCTCCTCGATCTTCTCCCCCGCCCCTTGGTTTTTCCAATCTTAACTTTGACGGGGTTGCCAAAGAAAATCCAAGCCCAACCAAAGATGGAGGATTTATTCAAGCACTGACATGGAAATACTAAGGATATATGTCGGCAACTTTGGAATCACCAACAACAATGTTGTAGAGTTTATTGCTCTAGAACAAGGTCTACAGATTGCAAGCAAACAAGGCTTTTCTAATATCTAGGCAGATGGAGATTCCCAACTAGCCATATCCATAACTTAGAAACTTATCTAGGGTACCCTTGTGGCAAAAGTGGTTAAGAGTTGGGATTTTGAGCTATTGGTTTCTCAGATTCAAATATTGTTATCCACCTTCCCCTATGTAATCACATTACATTCTCATTGGACTGGGAATAAGGTAAGCTAATGGTCTTGTAAATTGGGGATGCTGGGAGAGAGAATTGACTTTTAACTCCACATGGCCAATGCAAACCCAAATCAGTTTGCCAATCAAATGAATACTATCGTCAAGGAGGATAAATATACCCCGTGGGGGGTGGACCCGTGCATCGACAACCTTTTCTAATTTCTTATGGCTATAGGTTGTGTGTATAGCTCGATGGTTTTATGGTTTCTTGGTAATCTCTTGTTTTGGATATTTGAGTCTTTTTTGGCTACTGTCAAATTTCTGGTGAATCAACTACTAACCTACAAATCCATTAAGCATAAGACTTCGTAAACTTTTGAAATGTTGTAGACAACAATAGAACTTATTGCCATAATAAAAAACTCCTCAAATTACAATTTTTTTTACTAGTTGACAAACATAAAATGTTAAAATAATGTATCATTTTAAATATAAAGCAAACACAACTTTAAATAATATATCATTTTAAATGAACTAAGAAAAACTAAACTAAATTAACCAGCTTCAGCGATATTAAATTTTCACATTTTAAAATATATATAAAAAATAATTTATAATTAAAAAAAAATCATTAAAACTTCTTAAGATGATGCTTTTAAGATTCATATATATATTTAAAGCCCAAATAATATGCCCAAATAAATGATAACACATATGTTTCATATATTAAAAAAAAAATTGAATGTTTAAAAGACTACCAAATAGATGGTAATGGACTATTACAAAAGCCACTTACATCATTTCTTTATGATGTTTGGTATGTTATTGAAATAAAGCTGCTCCTTTTCAGAGTTTTCTCGCAGCCATTTAAGCAATTGAATGTGCTATTCTTAGCAGGCAGCTTCTACCCGTGTCTTATTTACCTTAGTTTCAAGGGTTTTTATAGTCAACGTTATACATTAATCAGAAAGGTTGGAGTAACCAACTTTGCAGATAGCAAACTTGTACAAGCCAGTAACAGCCTTTGAAATCACCTTTACATTGCAAAACTAACCCACTTTTCAGCTTCATGAGTATTGATTATGAAAATAATACATATCAAATAAAAAACAAAATGATATTTCTAAATATCCCATTGTTCTTATCAGGATTCATTAGCCCAATTGGCCTGGTTCATATCAAAATTCCTTGGCCCAATTGGCCTCACTACCCACTCTAGGCATGCTAGTCTGCCTCTTGGCAAACACATCTACTTTGAAGTTCGCCCCACACATCTGCCCCTTACTATCAACACGAGGCATTGGCATCAGCTTATTGAGAGGATGTTCAAAACTCTGCAAGCCACCTGATGTAGAGAAAAAACAACCTGCAGGGCCAAATGCAACATCAGTATAAATAAGAGACAAAAATTAGATTACTATGCTTGATGTGTGAAACAGTCAGAGAATAGATAAGGTCTAATTTAGCAGTCGAATATTACCTCGGGGAAAAGGAGCAAAAGATTTTCCACATCCCTCTTTGAGGACATGCGGATCATCAGATAGGACAAGGCAACCATCAGCTGCAGTGCCCCAAAAGAAAGGCACTGAACCATCGGCATCCTGGAAATAAAAATAGTGTCCTAGTCAGAATGCCAGGAAATCCACAATTTCTAAGGAAAGATTTTATTCAAATAAATTCTCAGTGCAGCATTTTTGGGGTCTATGGAAATCTGATGTATGAACAGACTTCTCTGGGAAAAAGGTGTTGATTGGCCATGTGATTTTGAATAACTATTTTCCCCTTACCTCTCTAGCCAAACAAAGGAGAACAAATCCATTGGCAAATAACTCATGCTTAAATATTGTAAGCAAAATAGGAGTGTTGCAGGACCTGGGAAAATTTTTCCATACATTTGCAAAGGAATACCAACCATCATGTAAGAATTTTAAATGCTTTTAGCAAAGAGGTATTTTCACGAGCCAAACTCCTATATCATGTCCCATATATTAAAATGGCAAGTCAAAAACGATCTCCCCAGAGTCAAGACCAAATCCCCGAACTTAGAGGAGTCCATTAAAGCAGAAAGTCAAGTTGAACGAGTGGGATCTGAGTTGAGTCAGTATGCTGACTTGAATCACTATGTTACCATATCATCAAGTTCAGTAGAATAAATTCGATCATCCTTTTCTATGTACAGTCATAACAATTGAAGCCCATATCTTAACAATGGCTTTAACAAGAGCAGCAATGTAGATATTCTTTATATTACAGGGTTTCTCTTGGATGGCCAACTCTGCTGTGTTTCTCAACTATGATCAGTAAGGTAAGCCAGGTTAGTTTTAGCTTTTGGGACTTGTAGCTATATGGCTAGGGTATGGATAGCAATTTGTAATGATGGGACACCTTCTTTCATCCGTGACCTTAATGAAAGTCATGAATTTGACAGGTCTATCTTGTAAATTTTCCAAAATAGTAACCGTCTTACACCACAAAAGGATAGTAAGTGCCTTGCAACAGAAAAAAGAAAAAGATGCAGTATATATATTAAAAGAGTAGGCAGGTACTTCTACTTAGTTTTAAAAAGGATCTATTATCTACTTCATTTCGGAGTATATTCACGTTAGAAGAGTCACTGAGTTCTAGTCATTATATCCATAAACCAGATTAATGTATACAGCAAATATGTTGCTGTTATCAAACCGTTGCCAGTTAGGATGGATCCTGAAACCTGTGTGTGGCAAATTCGCCAAAAGACGGCCAGTTGACTGGAAAAATCTCTACATTGCCCTTAAGCCACAAGTTAATTTGAAAGCTAAAGTTATGGCTCAGATTTTTCTCAAGGCTTGTAATTTGAATTTGCTAAATCTTCCTTTCAAAAGGATCTCATCATAACTCATCTAAGAATGTAAAGCTAC
The DNA here is from genome assembly GCA_000404065.3 of Pinus taeda. Lineage (NCBI taxonomy): Eukaryota > Viridiplantae > Streptophyta > Pinopsida > Pinales > Pinaceae > Pinus > Pinus taeda. The sequence goes on along the minus strand of APFE030823243.1, from coordinate 67,757 downwards.
TCCAAAAAAGAGAAGAGCTGGGAAGGAGTTTGCAGGGTCAGCAGATCCACCTGTCTATGCTAGTGAAATGGTAAACCTGTGGATTAAATAAAAGAGCAGGGCCTTGAATTTTCTCCCCTGTCAATTGCACGGCCAGGAAATATGATTCCGATGAAAAGAGTACTAAAATTCCAGAGATGGATAAGAAAAATATTGGGAAGCCTCAATTTTATTTATTATAGAGGGAAATGTAGCAGGAAGGATAGAGGGAAATGTGCATTGTAGCAGGTCAGAAAGAAAAAATTAATGGTTTATCTTAGATATTTCAATGGAAAATCTCAAAACCCCCCAAGAAAAAAAAGAAATGAAGGGATAACAATGACAAGCGTACCACTGCTGTGAAGAAAGCTTGGGAGGTGGAGTCGTAAAGAACGAAGGCAAACTTTCCAGAGAGATCTCTGACGACCTGATCTGCAGGGTAGGGGCCCCGATCTCTGAGAGTCCGATACGCCTCTATGACAATAGCCACTTCATTTGCACTTTTGTTCAGACCATATCGTTGCCTCAACACCGCTATGTTATCCATGATGCCCTCGAATATGCAGAATATGTCATGTACAACTCCGAAAGATCTGCAAAATTCAAGAATCACCAACTATAAGAAGATATTAACAAAAGAAGAGATTAAAGAAAGGAAGTGAGAAGAGAAAATATGCCTGGGTGTGAAGAGAGGCTGGCGCGAGTGAGTGTAGGCCATGGCACCGACATCCCCAAGGTTAATGCAGACGGTTCCAGAATTGGCAGAGACGAAAGACTGAACCAAATCGATGCCATTTTTCCTCTGGTCAACCTCAACATGGGGGCTCGTCAATTCCTTAGGGCCTTGAGCCACGGAACTCTTCAATACTGCCAGCATTTTAGTCAGAAACAAATTTAAACCAAACTATCTGGTCGGAGAAGAAAAATACAAACTAGGAGCTAAATTTTACAAAGAGAAGACAGAGAACAGCACTGTGCTTGTTTCTAACGGAGACGACGGACGTTCAGTTGAACGGATGGAGGGATGAATGCATTTATGAGCGAGGATGGATGTTATATACTAATAATTCGCCCATTCATGGGTCAGGTAATTGGATAACCACGCCACCTCAGCGTGGGAATATATATGCCCTGCCAATCTGGTATAGTCAGGTTGACACTGACATTGGATAATGGATAATATTTGCACGACTTTATAGGAGGTTTGTCCCCATCTTGTCAGCAACATTTTATTTTCAATTACCAATAAGTTCGGATAAGGAAAGGTATATCCATAATGTACGGTTGAACGAGACTTCGCTGGGAGATTTTTGATTAGTGAGAGATATTTTTGGGTTTGGGTCATTAATTTCTTTTTTTTTTTATGTTTAAGGAAAATAAGGTTTTTTTTCCCAACAAAAATGGTTTAATTGAAAATTGGCTTGCTATTTTTATCAATGAATGTTTAGCTGGATGCCCAGGGGGTTTTGGATTAAGAGTGAATGGGGGGTTTTGGATTCAAAGTGATGGGTGCACTGTTAACGCAGTGCTTGCGATAGGTTAATGGTTCAAATCCCTTGTGGGTGCTTATTTACTAAAAAAAGGAATGCTTAGCTAGAGTGGTAAGGACAGTGATTTGTTATTCTATTCATTTGAGTTCAAGTTCATGAAATCATGCCATGTGAATAAATTTTAGGTTAAAAAAAAAATTAGTTTACTATTTTTACAATATTTTTTTATTGTAATTTTATAATTAATTATCGTTGAATATGTGGAAAGATTTTTTTTATATCATTTTAAAGAAAATTAAAAGTGTGAAATAATTTTTTATAAATTTAAAGATATAAAATATAATAATGTTTTGAGACATTGTAATTGATATAAATATATTAAAAATAAATAGAAGTTTTTATACTAAAGGATAATATACATACAATTTACCAGAGTTATGAACTACTTGTTGGGATGTTAATTTAATGTTTACCAAAGCTATGAACTAGTTGTTTGGAGTTAATCTGGATTTTTTTATAGTTATTTTAAATGAAATTACTTATTTATAAAGTCTAAAAAAATTTAAAACATTGTTTAATAAGAGAATAAAATCATAAATTTTGGGTCAAGGGATTTAATGTATATACCTCGAGAATAAATTGAACAAGAATTTTAAGGGGTATTAAACAAAGTATACACATCCAAGTTGATGAAACAATAAAAATTTGGATCCTTTATTTTAGATATTGCCTTTATTGTAACTTTGATGAAGTATAGATTTTCACAACATTTGATAGTTTTACTAATACCAAATCTATATTTTTGCCATTACAATCACTCAAAACTTATATATAAATCATAATATCTCACTACAGCGATATTTTATATCCAATTTTATCTCTCATATTGGAAAACCCAAAATATCTTCTACTCTTAATAAACTCTAAAAAAATATATATTAAATATTATAACCACCCCTCCCACCTTTACCCAAATCCACAAGTTTTCCAGGTAAACATGAGGTGAGAATTACTGTGTGAGACTTTATTTCTAAGATGCACTTATGAAAATGGGGGCCAGGGACCACATGTCCATAACTGACTGCAAACACCCAATGACACATGATCACAATGTTATCAACCTAATTTGACCCAACACTATTTCTTTTCAAATTTGATTCCTTAAATTTAACACAACTTTCTATTTTTGGCAATTTCTTGGGTTTTAAACTTCTGAGGTCATTTGAGGACCTAAACGACATTTTCAAGGAAAACGTAGAGACTAGAAAAGGGCCCAAATCCATTTTATAAAGTTCTTCCTCGACCTCCTCATAGAGATCTTCGAAACGAGGTATTATGATAGTCAAACGAAGATCGTATGCCAAAGTTATGACCTCGAGAAGTTAAAGGTCCCAGTGACTCATTTATACAAACACTTTGTGTACATAGTACCTGTAGGTTATAAATAGATATATGTTCATTAAATCAATAAGCTCACTAAACTCACTGGAGAATCATTAAGAAGGCTCTATGCCCTCTCCACATAGCTGCAACAACACTTATTAGTCCATACATTCATCAACCAATCAATAACTAAATAATTCATGACAAGAGCCATAAAGGATACACATCATATGAACAACATATAACCAAAAAATAACTAGCATATAAACCATGGTAACTTAGCCATAACATCATCAACACAATCGCTAGAAATATATATGAATTGCAATAGAAGAATAGCTCATATGAACATATGAAAATACCAACCAAGTTAGGGACTTCCACATACCACCCAACCATAGATTGGGTTGAACCAAATCTCTCTTTCAGCAAATCACCCTCGTGCCACATTCCAAGCATGAATATGGGATCTCATGGAATAAACCAAGACAAACCAAACCAAGGCTTCCAGAGACCAAACCACCCCAACCCCCAACCAATGATTCCACCTCGCGGTTGCACATCACTAACACCAACCAGATCAGTCTCTACTCAAGCTATCCATGGATCCAGGAACTAGTAGCTCAACCCACAGCCTTCTAGAGCTCTAGAGTGTTTGTCCAACCCAGTTCTAAGGGCCAGTAACTCAACCCACCAAGGGCTCCAGAGCATTTGTCCCAACCTAGGCTCCAGGACTAGTAACTCAATCCAAGTCGTTCTAGGGCTTCCAAAGCATTTGTTCCAACCCATAGCCATAAGGAATTATAAGCACCAACTAGAAAACAATTAAGTAGAAAAACCCACAACACCATGACTATCTAGGAAATGGCAAGGCAAGGCTAAAGCCACTATAAATCTAGGTAATCCTCCATGCCAATGACAATACATAACTAGATAATTGCATGCATACACCATGCATCCATAAATCAGTAAGGAAAACATAGATGCAACATGTTACCTGCAAAGCAATCCAACTGTAGTTGTTGGTCCACATGTTCCCTTGCGCTTTTATGCTTTCCTTTGTCTTCTTTCTCCAAATCCAATGTATGTCAAAGTGCTCCAAGAATGCTCCAATATTTCTCTAAGTGTGCATGAGTATGAGAGAATGAGAGAATAAAATAGAGTTGCACCTAAAAATTGTGAAAAGCTAACTAACAAGAGCTAAACTATAAAAAAGGCATGAACTGATCCTCAAAATCCTTTTTATCATTGAGGCCTCTATTTTCTTCATCTTCAATCATTTTTCCTTCAGTTTTCCTCACATGCAAATATGTGACCCTTCATCTCCATTTTCTCCTATTTTCCTTTATTTCATAAATAAAATGTCAAATATTGCCTATTTTCCTTTTACAATTTCCATAGCCATAAATTAATCACCAGTGATACTCATCGCTATGTTTTGCCCAACATTCAACTTGAAATATGTGTCCCATGATCTTGGTCTTATTTTTATTTATATAAAAAATCAATCAGGAGTTGTTACAAATATAAATTCATTAAAAAAATTACATCGACATTGTAGAGTACTCAATTGTTGAGATTACATCAAATATTTAATACATGATGAAAAAAACATGGTTAAATAAATTAGAAAATATGACAAATTCTTACATATAGAGCTTAGAATATTAAAAAAAAAACATTATTGTGTAATATTATAATCCCAAACATGTATGTAAATTCAAAGATCAAATAGATTTTGTAATTCTTGATGATGATTTCAAGTATCTATTTGTTCTTTTCTATGTGATGTGATGATAATGAGGGCTAGGGAAATGATTAGGTAGTAACAAATTTCCAGGTTTGTTGATGCACTCACTCTAGAATTTTCCTGTAGTTTTTGCTCTATTATTAAATTGCCTAGTTGGGAGGACAACATGATGACTTTTAGTGGAAATGTTCATGGTGATATTTTGAGTGGTTTCACTAGATCAAGCCTACGAATACATTAATCTTCTAATTTTGGGTCTCTCATTTGCAATGACAACTGGCAGTATCTACCTAGAAAGGGAAAATATGTTCAAGTACTTGACTCAACTCCTCTCGTGGTGTAGCAAGGGTGGCAAGGATTTGTTATGTAGAGTTTATTTTCTTATAGTGGCTGCAAGTGCTTTGTTCACTAGTGTTGAAGAAACTTGTGAATTTTTCCATCCATAACAATCTACTTCCTTAATCCTTCTTATTGAATTTGGGATCTAGTGCAAACATCGGGTCTTCCAAAATTCCAATTAGGAATCCAAAGAATTTGGTATTTGTAATGCAAATGAAACTTTCCTTCTGCAAATGTGGTGGGAATTTTTCGTTTCATGCTCATTGTAATTGTGATGAATATTTTGATATGTTTGTCCTATACTAGAAGATTCTCTCTAGGAAAAAATACAAAAAAGAAGTTGTATATTGAGATGGATGAAGAAGACATCAACTCTCGTAAAAAATTTCCTTATTTTTCTTTCTCAATTAGTGTCCCTTGATTTAACTGTTAAGAGTCAAATCCTTTTATAAAATTATAAAAGAAAATTTTTTGTTAACAGAAAAAGTTCCTCAAAAACAAAGAATTGAGCAATAATAACTTGCATTAAGTTGAGAACAATTTGAATTCAATACCCCTAGCCCCAAGTTACCATGAAAACTAGAATTTAATATTGTGAGATTGCCTTGGGATGGAAGCACATATTCCTTGCTTTATAGGGTACTTATTTGAGTGTAGAAATGGTGGTGTTGGTGTCCACATTGAAGGCAAGAGTGATGTTGTTCTAAGGAGGTGGAAATAGTCAATGTGTTTGTCGGATGGGAGAGGCCCATGCTAGCAGCCTACCCTTCTTGTCTTTCCATATCATCATGCTCTCATCTAGCAATCTATTGAGGCAATTTAGCAAGTAGCATGACTATGGTCATTATTGGTGTGAAGGACAAATCACTAAGCCTAAATAAAATGGTTGAGCTATGAATGGTAAGGGTTCATATATTCTAATATCCTTATCTACAAAATCTGATTAATTTAAGAAATTTTAGAGAGGTTATGGGTGCAAATTTTTAAGGAGAACCAATTAAATGAAGAACATATAGCATACAAATGATAATTACTTTATAAACAATATAACACAAGTGCTATTCTATACTAAATTATTTAGATTACTTTTTTCTTTGTAAATTTGCCCAAGTATTTATATTGATAACTAAAAATATTACATAAGATATTATAGTGAGAGCTCTTCATTCCATCAACAGTCTCGAAGGAAGGTGAGTTCACCTTACCATGTCCACAGAGTGGAGCACCATTTACAAAACTACAAAACGTGACTAAAGGTGAGTCCACCATACCAGATACATGGAGTAGAACACCATTGACAAACTTTACAAAAAGTCACCAACTAACAGGATATGGAGAGGACTATTGTTTGTATCCATAAAAACCCAAACGAATATGAACTGTAAACATACTAAAAACCATAGAGAAGTGTAAGATTAAGTAGAAACACTTGAACAAGTAAATTCCTTCAATCTTGAAAATTTAAATTGCTTTCCTAATGAACATTTTAATCGAGAATGATAATTGGTGAACATGGGGAAGCGTTTGCATGGGTATTGTTCATTGGCAGATCAAAATTTGCATGAATAGTGTTGAGAGGCATAGCATTGAGGAATGTTTCCTCTTCTTGATGGTCATTTGAATCAATTTATGAGTCTAAAACTAGAAAATGTTCCACATGACTCAACCTTATCACTATATCATCAAGATTATATTTGATATCCTATAATATCATCTTAATATCCTCCTCGCTAGCAAATATTTTGTATTTATCAACTTTCTTATCATGGATAATTATGCTAAGCAGTGTCTCCATTTGACGATGGTGGGTGATGGAGCGAAGAAAATGAAGTCTTATTCTCCAAAACTTTCTTAGGATCCAACACCCATTTTAAATTGCTTCCACCTATCTTTGAGTCAGAGAAATATTTGTGATCTCCAAATTATTTGGCTTCTAGATTTAGAATTTCCTTTCTGACCTCAAGAGGGGTAGCCTCAAATAAATTTTCCACTAGTTCCCACTCGAAAAGGTGCTTGTTCCTTGAGGATGATGCCTTGGGGGAACCACCCCATCGAATGGATTAGCTTTAGTGTATAGCCATGTAATACCTGCAAAAAAAAAAAACAAAAAACTAAAACTAAAACCAAAACTAAAAAAACTTGACTATAAACATAGTAAAATAGATAACAACCCAAGAAATGTTTTGCTAAGAGTGTAATCCCACTGGAATGCAGAAGGAAAACTTAACTATAGGACAAGAGGAGAATGTAGGGTAGTAGAGGAGAAGTAATTGGTACCCGTCATAAGCCAACTTTGATGACTATACAAAATTTGTTACAACTTGCAAAGACAAATATTGGGAAATACCATAACTAATTTCAGAACCAAATGGAAAATGTATCGGAATACCAAACCCCACAGAGAAGCACTTGACATTTAAAAGAAACCTCGACTGCGTTAGAGGCTTAAATGGACACCAGGAATAAAATTGCAACTAATTCAAAGGACGAACTAGTCCCTGTGTTGTGCAAAAATAGAACGAAGAAAATTGAAAAATAAAATGATCCTGGTTAGTTCTAAGGTTGAAACTACTAAAGGAAACAAAACACTGAGAAACCCAGCAATGAGAACGACCACGATAGAGTCCTAGTGCAACGAATTGAAGATATATAAGTGGAAACTGACCCTCAAACATTCTTATGACCATATGCTTTAGCCACCATTTGTAAAGAGTCACAGAGGTCTCGAATCGACAAGATACCATGACCATAACAATAAGGCAACCACCTTTCCACCACCCTGCAAGCAACTTAAGGCCTCTATAATGCGTTGCAGACTTGAGGAGACTTGTACAATGAATGGTATGAATGCCATAGTACCGGCACAACAAGGGCCAAGTGTCTAGGTTGAGCGAAAGCTCAACCACCCCAAGGCAATGTCGCATGATGAGCTCATAAATGAGCATAACCTGCCTATCATAGTGTTCTCTTCCTATAACCAATCTGTCATGGAAGGAGCTCGCCATATCAAAGAAAACAGAAGGAATGCTCTTACTAATGATCTTGGAGCATATAAAATTGTTAAACCCCAATTGCAAACATTTAATTTGAGGGGACTTGGGCAACCGATCCCAATTACATGAAGTGTGGAGACACCATGCGCATTCCATGTGAGGCCAAGTGTAGGATCTGGTTCGCACATTGAGGGTCATTGATCCTTTGGCCATATGAAAAACGTACATATAAATCTTAACGATGATCAGAGAAATGCATTGATAGTAGGAGTTCAACACCATTTTTAACATCGTCGTCATTTATAACACTTGCCAGAAATAAGTTTCCATTTTAGCACCCTCGTTGGGGGCATAGACCTTGGTAGCTAACTCATCTTGAACTACCAAATTCCTTACCTCTTGGAGATCACCCCTTCATTCCATCTCCATCCATGACTCATCAATGGAGATGTATTTTTGTAAACTACCCCAGTTCACCAAGTAATCTTCCACTGTGTTCCCTTCCCTCTACTTGTGGATGGGGATTACATAGTTAAAGTTTGATAATAGGTCACTTATATTTATAACTATCGCCTTTAGATGCCAGCTATGTATAATTTTATCTTATGGGTGGCCAAGTAACAATTTTCTGATATAGGAGATTACTACTTGAAAATCTTCGTGGACCTAGAGTAATTTGAATCCTTTCCTAATGGCTATTTCGAGCCCTCTTTAAAGTGCCATAAATTCTTCCATGTCATTTGTCTCCACTCCATAGGAGTAAGTGAAAACATGTATGGGATTTGAGTTCGCATCCCTAAATATTCCTCCAAAACCTACTTCACCTAGATTGCCCTTTGAAGCTCCATGAAAACTTAGGTTGATGAAATCTTGTGGGGGTGGGACAAAATAGATCGAACTACAAAGTGTACTGCATACATCCTAGGAAAAATCAGTGACCCCCCTATTAGCTTGGATGTCCAAGTCTTTTAAAATGAGTGTCTCGGTCTCATTAAGATGACAATACTCAGTGAGTGGAGGGGATGCCAATACTGTTTCCCTAATGTTCTTGGGGATAATATCTTGGAGGGTCTGTGGAGTCCTTTGCTTTCCTTCAAAGATTCTAAGATTCCTCTCCTTCCATAGAATCCATAGTGAGAAAAATAGGGTTAGTTACCATGATTTTGAGACCATAGGGTGTTTGATCTTTTGTGCAAACCAATCTTCTAACCAAGTTCTAATTATTGAAGTGTTCGAGATAGGAAACTTGAATAATTGTTGAACAAAATCCCATAGTTTGTGGGAAAAAGGAGAAAAAAGTAAAAGGTTTTGCATTAACTCCTCTTCTTGAGAAAAAAGAAAACAAATCGACGAACCCTCAAACCCTTTTGTTCAGAACCAATCCCATGTTAAAAAATGCCCCCAATCGATTAACCATAAGAAGGTTGTGATTTGGGCCAACCACGATCCTTCCATAGATGTTTCCACAATTTAGACTCCTCTTGCAATTGAGAGTCAACTAACATAGAGTAAGCTTCTTTTAACATTAAGGTACCCAATGATTGTCTCCACCATCTGAGTATATCCTACTTATCTGATATTTGGATTAGTCTATTCTATTGGTGACCATCCCTAGATTGTTCCCTTAATATTTCCCAATCACTTTGTGTTTTCCATTGATGTCGTCACTAATTTTTCTCTGTTTATTTCCAAAAATCCTCTATCGCATGACCTCCTTGAACTGGTAAAAAAATATTTATAAACTTATTTAAATTATTTAGATTACTAAACTTCATAAAAATACTATCCTTAAAAATATCATAACAATGAAAAAAAAACACAACATACATTATTAATTAATATAATATATATATATATATATATAATATAATATATATATATATAATACAAAAAAAATATATTCTTAAATAAAAAATTCATATATATATATATATATATTTCCGCTATTTTAAAAAAAAAAAACATTAGCACAATGTACGCCGCGAGTGCTATGTCCAACCGTGAGTTAGTTGGGTGCACATGGAACAATATAAAGCATTGGTAAATGGTGTCTAACCTAGACAACACAATTAATATATGTATTTTAATATAATTTAATTTTAATTTAATATTAAGAAAGGTTTGTTGGTGGGTAAGGTTATGTTTTTTTAACTAAATTTAAATTTTATTTTATTTTAAATATTCTGTAACTAGTGTTGTTTGTTTTTTTAAATAGTGGGAAAATTTATTATCATTTAATTGTCAAATTTACAGTGAGACAATTATTATTGTCTATTATTCGTTAATGTAGGTTGATTCATCACTATCATTCAAGTAAAACCATGCCACCTATAATTATTTGTTGGTGGTCCATAAGGGCAGGCTTTCACTCCTTCCATGTCTCTGGGTCTTGGGTTGTTAACATGTTTCCTTACATTCTAAGCAAACAAGATTTTAGCCAAATAAAAATAGTTTTATGGTATAGTCCAGACTCGTTTCTTAGATTATTATATAAAAAGTGTTTTCTGTATAAAAAAATAGTTAATAAAAAATTTATTTCAATATTATATATTTTTTTAGCATAAATCTATTACTAAGTAATATAATAAATGTAATTTTCTCCCGGTCGGGATGAGACATGGTGTCAATGGCGACAGACCTTGAGTTGACATGGTCAGTACCAAAGTGTTTATTACAACCGCCCCCCACATGCTTAAGGCAGCGGGTGCAGTGTCCTCACTCATGAATGCATGGGATGTGGGCTGGTAGAGTGGAAGAGGGAGGGATAAGGAAGGGTGGCGAAGACGGGGATGGTATTTGATGTGTCGGGCAAGTGAATTTTGCAGAGGAGAAGGAAGTATGCTCAAAGTGGAAGAGAGGAGGCGGAACTTCCTTTGTGGGCTAGTGATGACTTTCTGGTATGTAGTTTGGTCTCGCTGCTAGTAATTTCTAAGCTCTGGTCGAATTCCTGTAGCAATTTCATGCGCTAGTGGGGGTTCCACTAGGGGGAAGGGAGAGGCAAAGGGCCATCCCAATAGGGTGTAGCTCAATCAGGAAGAAACCAGGGGAGGAAAGGGAGGGCCATGGCCCCGCTTTGTGTGTCAGCCATTTTGCTTTTGAGCCAAAATTTTGGCAATGGCATGGATATTATGGGGTTGATCCAAGCTACAGGCCCATACATGTTAGCCCAGTCCGGGGGTATTGGGGATAGCGGGCATGTCATGTCGGGGGGGGGGGGGGTTGAGTGAAGTCGAGAGAGGTAAACAAGAGTTGCGGGTAGGGGGACAAGACACTAGTAATATCAGCGATTCCCTAGGGGGCATAATTGGCAGAGGTAAGAATTCCCATGGCAGGAAGTTGCTAGCTAAGAAAGGGGCATGCGAGTATGACAATGATTGTAAATCCTGGGTCTAGATGGGCCTAAAATTTTGGCTCCTAACGCAAAGAAGCAAGGTATGACCAGTTTTGATGGATTTATGTGAACGGAATCAGGGATCTAATGGTGTTTGAATGTCTACAAGGCATCAAGGAATAGGACATGGCTCTAGCAAAACGAGGGCGTGGTCATGGAAGTATGGGTCCAGCTCCCCAGGCAGCCAAGACACCCAACTCGATGGAAGGATGCAAGCTTGCTGAGCACCTCATAACAGAAGCAACTGCGAAATATAGGGATGAAACAGACAAAGGTACCTGAAAGCTTATTGATGACTAGGAAGAAGAGATAAAATAGGAGATGGAACCGAATGACAAGATAGAAATCTAGAGGACGATGGTTCCTGACCCAGGGAATACAAGAGGTAGAATCACATAATTCAAACACACCCTGTACCTGTATTTCTTGATGAAAAGTTTTCTTGGTAAAGCAGTGGAACAAATCTATGTGGGGATTGCAGTCACATTGCAGGGCCTGCCCAATTACAAAAAAGACATGGAGAAAATCCTCTTTCAGTTGCACAAATATGATATCAAAATGGATCGTATCGACCGTCACATCCCTTGTATCATGGAGCTATTTGGTATGCTCGAGGTAACTACTAATGATCCTGCTCCTATTGCCTCAGACTACGAGGACCAGAATGTCAAGAAGGATTAGTTCCTCTATGCTTAGTTTTTGTTTATGCGGATAACATTTAAATTTCTTGTTGTTTATGCTAGAAGTTATATAGTGTTTGTACATGAGACTGGGACCTACTTAGCCTTGCTAGAAAGACTGGAGCAATTTTGTTTTTAGATGGCATATAATGCTGACCGGTGGCCAATAGACTTTGTTACACAAAAATATCGTCACCTTGATTATTTGCAGTCGGTGTAGGCCTATCATTACCTATACCAGATTCCTAAGCAAGTCTTAAACCTCAGCTCTTCAAAACAAGCTTGAGAAATGAGAGAAAGACATAAAAAAAGCAATGTAACTCTGGTTCCGCACTTTCTCTTACTTTTTCCTGCGGGCCCGCACCTTTTGTTCAAGTTATTTGCGCACTTATACGCTCTGTATGTAAAAGGGAGGGTGCGTACCCCTGTAAAAGTCAAAAGGCACAATCTTTATCTTAAAAAACTCATCTTGGGTTAATTCTAGAGTTTACTAGAAGCATTTGTTACGTGGATTGTTCGCTC
>APFE030823243.1:34628-55171 GCA_000404065.3 Pinus taeda | reverse complement strand
CTTCTTGTTGGACCCTGGGAGGAGCTTGTATAGCGTCAAGGCAAAGGTTGTAAGGTTCTTCTCTTTTGAATTAATACAATCAAGCTCATTTTTCTCAACAAGTATCTCATGTTATTTGTTTCATGGACTCCTTGACTTTCATTTTAAATGTGTTTTATAATATTGGATATTCAGGTGCTATTTAATTGTTTGCCTTGTTTGTGCTTGCAGGTTTGCAACAAAGGAACTTACTTGGATCAAAGGAGCGAAGGCATCTCCGAACTTGCGTTGGACATGAGGTAGGCCCTTAAACACATTTGTTTGCCATAGTTTATAAAGCACATTTAGAGAAAGATAGTGTCTGGTTGGTTTGTTTGTCATTAGGTCTTCATTAGATTCTAGGAAGGTCTGTCTTGTCCGCAAGATCGACTCATTCCACGTGACAGACTTGGTTTCTCCTCGGGGCGAGTTGAGGCCACCAAGTAAATCTATGTGGTATAAATTTTCCTTATATATATAATAGAAAATGGACGGTCCTACCAAGAATTACAAAAGAAAAATATAATAAATGTAATTTTAGTTTTAATAGGGAATTGTTTTTTAAAAGAGATTTGGGGATGATAGTGTTAGTGCAAAATTTATAAGTGAGAAATATGAGAGAATGGTACTAGATATTTATATTGAAATTTCACCATCATGTAGTGAAAGTTTCAACAAAGCTTTTAGTATTAAAATATTTAGGATTATTTTAGAAAAACATTTGCCATAAATAATAGAGGTTTTAGTGGATATTCATTGAGCTGAGAGGCTCATTCTACAACTGAGTGTGAGAGAGAGTTGTGTAAGTATGTCTGTGTTCAACTTGTTGAGCTAAGAGGCTCATTCTACAATCCAGTGTGAGAGAGATGTGTAAGTATGTCCATATTCAACTTGGTGTCAACACGTGTCCCATTTAAAATTAAAAAAATGTCATATATTGTTGCCTTGCTGGGGCCTGACCTAGGTTTAGAAGTGATTTAGCCAAAAAAATCCCAAACTACCGGCCCTTTCGGCAACAGTCCACGGAGCGTGGATTGAGGTCTCACCCAAGGTAGTATGGGAGAGTGTTGGAACCAGGTTTCCACACCCTAGGGATGTCTTGATGAGGTCTGGAATGTTCGCGACATGATCCTTCGTGCTTGCACTACCCTGCACAGTTGTCTGACCTTCACATAGTTTTGGTACAGAGCGTGAAGAGGTGTTGTCTAGATCCTTTACCCTTACTATGTTATTATTATAGATCTGACTTAATTTTGTGGTCCTAGTAGTCTTAACAATCATTCACATTCATAACAAATGCGCATAATGATAGAATGTAAAGAGATGCATAAAAATATAACAGAAGCATAAACATACAAATCTACGAATAGATGCACAATATTTCATAATCAACTTAGCTTCTATTAAACTTCTGTTCTATCACAATCCCAACTCCACCCTGCACACTCAGTTGTAGGGGTTCACGCACACATTTGTAGACTCTACCAGGCCTCTGCACACTCAGCTGTAGAGCCTCTCTCTACTACTACGACCCAAGACTCAGACTTACAGACTCAGAGCAAATATTGCACTCAAAAACACATATCACTTAAGATCAATACTAAAACTCTCCTCTACCCTTAGAGCCTTACTCTTTTTATACATTCCCATGGTCCGCGAACCATGGATAGGCCGACACATTCTATATTAAATTACAATATTTTTAGGGTGGACTACCCTAAACTCTCGCACTCCTCAGTCGCATTTTGCAGGCTCTTTACATTACATTGACCCAAAACTTCGAGCTACAAACCCCAAAAATCCACTATGGGGGAGATCCGCTACCCAGCAGGCCCCCAACATAATCATCGTGACTTGTCCCGAGTCACTTGGCTGGTGCAGTGATCTTCACACGAAGTCCATCCAATTGTGCCCGCGCGTCGTGAAGGTCCGCAACTCCCCATACTATCGTTGTCTGGATTTGCTCCCTTTCTGCTTCGGAATCATATGCATCTGACTTGATTCTCTACTGTGAGGCCGACTTCCAGTATCTGTGTTTATAGTCCCGCACCCCTGTCTGGCTCCTCGGGTCACAAAGATTGTAGTTCGGTTGATTAGTGAGACAACCGACCCACCTGTGGAAGGCTTCAGGCAACTACCATTTACTTTTCTCGGGAAGGGCTCTCCATTAAGTTTGACTAGCTGGACCGCGTCTCCGTCTGTGACCTCCTTTACCACATATGGTCCCAACCAATGCATTCTAAATTTTCTAGGAAATTTTTCAAACTTGTTGTCATACAACAACACTAAATCGTTTATCTTGAATGTGCGCAACTTGATATGGCAATCGTGCCAAGATTTCTTGCACTATTTCTATACCTACTAATGGAATCCTGCCAGAAACCATTCTTCCTCTAGTTCTTCCAATTGCGCGTGCCTCTCTTCCAAGGCTTCATGGTTTTCCATGCCTATCATTGCTGCTATCCACAAACTGGGTACAGTGTATTCCATTGGCATGACTGCTTCCATGCCATAGACTAACCTGAAAGGTGTCCGACCCATCAATTTCTTGCACGTGGTTTTGTATGCCCATAATACGATAGGTATGCGCAAATCCCAGTCGTTTCATTGCGCGTTACATACTTTGGTCAACGCAGTCTCCAGAATCTTATTGAATGCTTTTATTGTCCCATTAGCTTGTGGATGGTACAACGTACTTTGCTGATGATACACTTGGAACTCCTCTGTGAGCGCGCTGATAGTTTCATTGAGGAAGTACGTTCTGCGATCACTCATTAAAATTTTCGGCCATCTAAACTGTGTCAACATGTTGTCGAATAAAATTTTTGCAGCCGTGGTGGCCAAGTAGTCCTTAACCAGCTGTGCTACCGCCCATCTGGTCAGGTACTCCATCGTGGTGATGATGTAGTGCGCACCTATCTTCCCCTGAGGTTTTATTGGTCCCACAAAGACTATTGCCCATTTTTCCAATGGCTGCAGTGTCATCTATGGATTGAGTGGGATCTCATCCCTTCACGATGGTTTCCTAGTTCTTTGATATACGTCGTAGGCCCGATAGTATTCTTTCGAATCTTGATGTAGGGTTGCCCACCATATCCCAGTGAAAAGAATCTTCTCTGCCATCACCCGACCTGCATAGTGTCCTCCTGCAGCACCCCTATGTGCTTCTGGGAGGATCTATCCTTGTTCAAATTCAGGTACATATCTTTGTAATATCTCATTGTTTCCCATTTTATAGAGGTGCCCCGCAATGACAGAAAAGTTTGCCACCCATACCACCAATTCCTTCTTCTGTTGGACTGAATATTCTGGTGGCGAAATCCCTATAGTTAAGAAATGGATAATGTCTTCGAAGTAGCCATCTGCGACACGTACTGCATAGATTTGTGCATCAGGTAGTCCTTCTTCCAAATTGGTTGGTTCCTTTCCGGTCTCAATTCGTGATAGATGATCTGGTCCTGCATTTAGGCATCCCGGCTTTACAATGGCCTTGAATTCATATTCCTGAAATAGTAACAACCATCTGCATATGCACTCCCCCAACACCGGCTTGTTCAACAAGTATTTCAATGTGGAATGATCGGTATACATCTTAAAGTACCCACCAAGTAGATAGTGGCGGTATTTCTGGAGTGCGTATACCATCACCAATCCTTTGCACTCAGTAGTAGAATAGTTCTTTTTGACTTTGGACAGCCGTTGACTTGCGAACATGATTGGGTGATGCACGCTTTCCACATCTTCCTGCGTAAGTACAGTGCCCAACGCGATACACGACACATCAACATGTACATGCAATTCGATGTCCCATTTTGGGAAGACCAAAATGGCAGCAGATGCCATTTTTTCCTTGAGAACAGCCAAACTTTTCTTACAATCATCATTCCAACAATAAGTAGCGTCCTTTTTCAAAAATTGTTCCATTCGTGCCGTGATTTGTGCATAACCCTTAATAAACTTTCGATAGTAACCAGTGTTCCCCAACGTGGTGCGTAGTTGTTTGACACTTCTCGGTGCTTCTAGACTGAGAATAACAACAATCTTTGCAGGGTCCACTATCAGGCCTTGCTTGCAGGCCACATGGCTGAGCGGATTTCCAAAGGGGACGAGGAAGGTGCACTTCTTAAGATTCAGCGCAATTTGGTGTCATTGGCAAGTATCCAACATCAACTGTAAGCTCGCTATATGGTTTTTAAATAACCCAAATACAATCCAATCATCCAAATAGACCTCCAAAAACTTGTAGATGAATTCCTTGAACATGGCCACCACTACGTGCAAAAATATTGTTGGCACCTTCTTCAGTCCAAAGGGCATAATAGTGTATTAAAAGCAGCCCCATTCAATTGTGAAGGTTGTTTCGCTCCTATCTTCCTGCGTGATCTTGATCTGATGGTGCCTTGAGAAACCATCCATGAATGAGTAAGCTTCCTATCCACCAACATTCTCCAATACTTCATCTGTAAATGGTGTCGAGAATGGATCGTGAACACAGGCATCGTTAAGCTTCCTGAGGTCCACGCAGATTCGTATTTCACCCTTCTGTTTTTTCTCCTGCATTACCATAGGACTCACCCAGTCGGATTCTTCCAAGGGTTCAATAATTCCTACTGCAAGCATTTTTTCCAACTCTTCGTAGACCTTTTCTTTATACTTCGGATTCAAATGGTAAGGTCGCTGCTTAACTGGCTTTGCGTCCGGTTTCAGAGTAATCTTCATCATCCCTAAGTCTCCAATGATCCCCTTTAAATCCGTGATTTTGGTCGTGAACAAATCTTGATATTTGCGGATTAACTTGGCGACCTTATCCACCGTAGCATCGTCCCAATAGTCCCCAAGCGTCGCGTACTTCGGCTCCGCATCGGTACCAATGTTTACCTGTTTTGTTTTCAACAGCGCAGTGATGTCAGGGTCCTCAATTGATGGTCCTTGAACTTCGTAACTCCCTTCAGTTTCTGGAATATTAATGTTTTGAGGGTCATCATCATCCTCCTCTACTTGTACGTTATAACATTCTAGGGCATGGCTTAGCTGGGTTGACCATATTGATTGAACTACTTCCTGTGGTTCCTATGGTATTTTGAAGATGGCAGCTTTCATGGCTTGCAGCACGTCGTCAATAGTATTCGACCATGGGTCTTCAAATGTGAATGTTAACAAAAATCCATCACACAAGACATCCCATTCGCTCGTACCATGTCAGAGTTCTGTCTCGGTATACTAGTTCATGGGTATGACATCCAGGGTGTGGTAGAATAAGTGTACCCATTCAGGTTGAGGTTCTTCTCCATAGGCCTTGGTCCATTTTGCGAGGTGCGTGCGCAGGTCATCGTGTCCATTGTATTTATCTGTTATTCATAGTTCTAGTTTCCCAAACCGTAGCTGCATCATCCTCCTTCAGTTGCACCAATTTTCAAAATTTCCTTGATGTGTTCCCCACCAACGCGTAGGTGTCGCACGCAATGCCCACTTCAGCGCATGGAACGGCTGGTGCTCCAGTACGACACTCTCAAACTTTCTCAAGAATTCATCCACCATTGTCAATCCATCATATGTAGGTAGATCTCGGGCCTGGGCTGTTACGCAACGCAGTGATTTAGTCATCATGTTGCAATTCAGCATTGTCACTTCTTTCAACCGATTGTGCCAGTGTTCATCTTCTTCGTCTGAATCCGAGGTGCAGGAACCCGTGCGCTCCCATGAGATCCTTCCATCTACAGTCGAATTCACCCACTCTTGATCTCGCGCAGTTATATTCTAGATACAATCCAGCTCATCATCACTTCCATCGTCGTGCATGGTTTCAGTTTAGCACTCTGCTTCGGCTGGGTCTAGCAGAATTACTATGCGTAGAGACTTTTTCTCGAATATCATTTTTCACTTCTTCAGGTTGATGACCCCATTCATATCAGTGGCCTAGTCTATTCCTAGCAATGTGGAATAAGGATTGTTGTCATAAAAAATCTCTATTACTTCAAAGTCCATTTGTGTGCTCATGCCTTTGATATCCACTGTTACCCTCTGCAACCTCCCCATGGGTAGAATCTTCTGTTGGTTTGCAATTCACAATTGAATTGGGGACCACTGCAACGCGGGCCTGTCCATGCGTTCCCATGTCTGCTTTGGTAACACATTCACGTCTGAACCCAAGTCTAGGATTACCTGATCCATTTCATACTCGCCAATCTGCGTCGTCAATCTCATTTCCCTCCCAGTGCACAATGCATGCCTTCCCAGCTTCCGAACTACACGCGGTTCACTCGACCCTGTGCACCTAGTGATCAAATCTTGTAGTCGTTTAACTGCATTATTGTCGCATAACAATTTCATGCATGTCTCTAAAAAGGTAGTAAGCATAGAAGGATCCATTCTTGGCTCTGTTTGATCCTTACTACCTAAAGTAGAGGCCTTTGTGAAGCTCTTCTTAGCTTCCATAAACGTTTCCTTTGCGTGTTCCAAGTCAAATTCATGTTCCTTTGTAGGAGCCTTGTGAACCCATGTATCTTCCTCGGGCTGCTTCCCCTTATCTTCCCCTGTGATCGCACCACTTCTGAGTACCATGTTCACATTGGGGTCTTCTTTGCGCGGTTTAGATCTCTTCATTTGGATATTCTGAGTCGGAGTAGGCCGTAGTACCCCTTTCTCGCACATTTGTGTGATCAATGTAGGAAAATCTACCATTTCATGATCAAACTGCTCACAGTACAAACAAGATATTCTCGTTGGGTTGGTACAATTGTGAGCGTAGTGCCCTAGTCCTCTACAATTATAATAGATTAACTGTCTGCAACCCCTTCTTCGTGTTTCCGTTTGCATTCTATATGCTGGGGTCCACTCCATCATTAACTCATAGCTACGACAAGTATGCTCGTCGTGGCCCACCGATCTATAAAAATTGTAAAACAGCGACTAGGGAGTCGGTGTATACTTCTGCAACAAATGACAGTTGTCCGTCGTGTTCTTTCCTCCCACCTGTCAGATCACACACTAAAGCGCAGGTGCTGCACTTGGCCCTACCTGTGCCTCTGGTCTCAACGCCATTGGTCCCCCTCCTGCCAAGTAGTTCGTGAATATTGAACAGTTGTCTTTGTCATGGCCTTGGCCTTTCCATTTTATGCACCACACTTCTTCATGCGCCTCTGGTCGTGGCGCCCTATCCTGCTTCAAACTCTGCATCTCTAAGAATAGGTTCTGCAGTTGCGCGTGGACCTGTTGGACTCCCAATCCCAGATCTTGTATCGTTGTTTCATGCAACCTCATCGTCATTTCTAGTGCTTCGGCTTGGGTTGAAAGCTTCTACTGTGACAACGCCATCCTCAGGCATGGTGTCAAAGATGCCACAAACCACGCGCAGTTTTGTGCATCTGTTAGTGTCATATTAGCCTCGCAGATCGTACTCTTCATTATCTGATCTAGATCCCAGGGGGTCTCTCCTGGAAGCATCACGATCTCTTTAAATTCGATGATTGACTGTGTTTCTGATTTCAATCACTAAATTCTCTATTCAGTGCATTCTGAATCTCCGCTATTCTTGCGTTTGGGTGATCATTCGAGTGCTTGATATACCAAGTCAGCGCATGATCCTGTAGCATGCTCACCAATGTGGCCTTCTTAATGTTTTCATCCGTGACCCCTTGTGCTTCCCACACTTCTCTTACCACGAACCATAACTGGTGCAGATCGTCATTCCCTACTCCTATGAATACAGGTAGTTTGATTGCGCTCGCCATGCTAAACTGAGGGGGTGGTGGAGGTGGGGTGGGTGAAGATGGAAGTGAAGTAGGTGAAGTAGGTGAAGGCATAAGTGGAGGTGATAGCTGCGGAATGTGCTACCTTATCAAACTGACCATACTTCTTGAGGAAACCCGAGCATTCTCTTCCTTGCTTTCTCGCGAAGGTGAAATTAAAGGATTGTTTCCTAACCCTTCAATCCCTTTCTAGATCTTTCCGCTTCGCGTCATTCCAATCATTAATGTATTCGCATAACCCTCTTTTCACATAACAACATCTTAATCTAGGTATTCAGGGATTTGATGTACCTACCTCGTAGTCCCTTGAGAAAACGTCGTTCTACTTTGCTATAGCTCACAACCATGTTTATCGTGAACTCAGTGATAAACCCCCCTATTATCTAGCCGAGCCAATGGTCCACAGTCCACGTGATCTTAGCTTCTGAAGCCTCTAGTCTGCGCACTATTTCCAGAGTCCACACTATCAGTTGATCGATCTTGTACCTTCCTTGGCTTTCGGCTAACCTCACGATCCAATCATATAGCTCTAAAGAGAAGGGCGCGAAGAAGATCTCGTGGATTTCTGTATATACATAGCGATCCAGCCACCTCTTCTTGGATATCTGCGGATTTCCGTTTTCCTATGTCACGAACTCGTGAAGCTTCTAATCCAACTAATCTTCAATTTCCTTCTTCGTAGGGTTCCAGTGTTTCGACATCAGACATCTCTTAGGCAAATATCGGTCTCGACAATGAAACCATTTGTTGGCTTGTTGGGGCATGACCCAGGTTCAGAAGTGATTTAGCCAAACAAATCCTGAACTACCAGCCCTTTCGGCAATAGTCAGCGGAGCACGGATTGAGGTCTCACCGAAGGTAGTATGTGAGAGTGTTGGAACCAGGTTTCTACACCTTGGGGATGTCTTGATGAGGTCTAGAAAGTTCACGACCCGATCCTCTGTGCTCGCGCTGCCCCGCGTAGTTGTCTGACCTTCTCGTAGTTTTGGTACAGAGCGTGAAGAGGTTTTGTCTAGATCCTTTACCCTTACTGTGTTATTATTATAGATCTGACTTAATTTTGTGGGCCCAATAGTCTTAACAATCATTCACATTCATAACTAGTGCGCGCAATCATAGAATGTAAAGAGATGCATAAAAATATAACAAAAGCATAAACATATAAATCTACGAATAGATGCACAATATTTTCGAATCAACTTAGCTTCCATTAAACTTCTATTCTGTTACAATCCCAACTCTGCCCTGCGCACTCAGCTGCAGGGGTCCACGCACATAGCTGCGGACTCTACAAGGCCTTTACACACTCAGCTGTAGAGCCTTTCTCTACTACTACGACCTAAGACTCGGACTTACAGACTAAAAGCGAATATCGCACTCAAAAACCCATATCACTTAAGATCAATACTAAAACTCTCCTCTACCATTAGAACCTCGCTCTTTTTATACATTCGCATGGTCCACAGACCATGGGTAGGCCAACACATTCTATATTAAATTACAATATTTGTAGGGCAGACTACCCTAGACTCTCGCACTCCGCACCCACATTTTGTAGGGTCTTTACATTACATTGACCCAAAACTTTGGGTTACAAGCCCCAAAAATTTGCTATGGGGGGGATTCGCTGCCCAACATATATATTAAAAAAAATGAATATACATGTTTGATTTGTTTAATTAAAGGTATTATAAAACATAAATAATCCCTGTCTTAATGGTAATTCCATACTAAGGAGAAGTGATAAAAATATTTCACTCACTCTCAACCATAAATAAAATATTTCACATAAAATATAATAATAAAAAAATAACTATACTTGTTTGTTCTGTTTAATAACTAAAATTTATTGGCAATCAAAAGTTTTCATAGAGGCTTTTTTCAAGTGTATTTCAAATATTAAAGTGTGTTAGAACATGCTATGTATTCTAAAAGCACCTATTTATATCATATATTTTGAAAGTGTTTGAGCACTATATATTTTGAAAGTCCTAATGCATTATATTTTATTGAACATCGACATGTATATCTTAATGCATTGTGAAGTCTTAGTTATTGTAAATGTAACATTGATGGAAACAACAATGGTATTGTTGTGTTTTTATTTTAGTTTAGAGTATTAGTACTCTTATTACGACTATTATCATTAGTGCATTTATAATTATCATTAGTGCATTTATATATTATATTGTACATGTGCATACTAATCATTAAAACACATTGGTGTGTAAATATGAATATAATGAGCACAATGTATCAATATGATATGTTTCAAAGATGAACTTTCTTGCCTTGTGAATATGCAAATGAAACATCTTGTTTTCTTCAAAAAATTTCAATTATTTATGGAAAAATCAAATAATCTCTATAATCATATTTATTTTTGTATTTTAATTTAATGTATTCGGATAATTATTGGGCACCTCACATGCAAACAAACTTATTACACCCCTATTTATTGCAATAGTGTAAAACATTGGAACACAATATTTTACAACATTAGATACTAAGTTAGAGTAAGTCCTTCATTTTATTATAGATGAATAAGGGACTCTTCATCATGCAATATGAGACGATATAATATTCCACGCTAATAAAAGTGTTGAAAAATAATTTATACAATTATTGATAACTTATCATCATACCAAATGGGACAATATTGTCCAAATTGAACAAAATGTCATACTTTTGCACTCAAATATTCTAAAATATAAAAGTTGTAACATTCAATTATATTGATCATTAATCATCTCTTGAACTGTTGTCATTTCTCAAGGTCCTTGTATGTCTTTGTTCTTTATCACTTATGAGGGATATTGTACTTGGGTTATTTGCAATGTTTTATTGAGTAGCTTGATTTTGATCTACATGTTCATGTACAATCATATAAATAAAGTGAAGTGAATATTTTTACATTTATAGGAAAATATATATTCTTGTGTAAATAAAAATAAGGTACCTACATGACAATGAGTGATTCATACATGCTACATCTTACATTATGTTTCATGTCATATATCTACATATTTTCTCATGGCTCCACTCCATACTTCATTTCCTATAAGTTCTATGCAATACAACATAGCATAAATATAATTAAAAGTTTCTTGTTCTTCCATTGATTGTAAAAAAAGGTAGGTAAAACAACATAGCCACATACAAATTGTTCAATCCCTCAATACCCTAACATATACTCACAATCCATCCATAATCCAATGTCAATTGAATTGTTTGGATGGCTCTTATTTGTGCATTAGCACCTAATGGAAAACATACATAGACAATTATAAATTAATTATACTAACATCACAATAGATATGAAATCTTAAGTAAGGAAAAGGAAAGTGTTCACAAAATTTGCAATGATCCCTTTTACACTTTTGTTTTCCCTAAATTTACTTAATGGAGAAGGGATTTTTGTCACATACATCCCTCCTTAGGATCTACCAAATGATGGAAAATACAAACAATAAAATCTTCTAGATCTAATGCAAATTACTCCTTCCACATAATTGAAAAGAAAAATATTGGTGCACCTTGTTACCCTTGCATGTTGATGGAACCTAAAGATCTTTCTCCTACTCAGATATCCTGCTCTAGCTCCATGGTGCTATCACCTACGCACGTTCATGAACATACATAGACAATTTATTTTCCTCCAAGAAAGGCAAGTTAGTATGCAAAATACCTAATCACAATAATATAATTATGATCTCATCAAAATATATCATATAGAGAGGAAAAATATATTGATATTCCATACAAAAGAAGAGTACAATAATAAATTATATGTTTGGTGATGGGTGTTCTTCTTTGATCCCTTAACCTTCTTTCTCCCTTAGCTTACTCATAGACTGTGTTCATCTATGAAGCATGTAAAGACTTCTTGGTGTAAATCTTCAAGCATAATTGTAACAACCCACCCTGCATTTACCCGCTTTTACAAGCTCACCCGGGTAAACATGAGTTGTGAGTTACTATGCATGACCTAACCTCCAAGATTAAATTATGGAAATGGGGTCATTTTCCAACTTACTGAAACCATCTAGATACACATGATCACACTGTTATCATCCTAAATTGACCCAACACTATTTTCTTTCAATTTCGTTTCCTTAAGTTAAACATCACTTTTTATTTTTTGCAGTTTTTCGGGTCCTAAACTTCTAAGACCGTTTTGAGTGTTTAAATGAGATTTTTTAGGGAAATTTGAGAGTCCAAAAAGGTGCCAAAATTCCTTTCATAATATTTTTTTGGCCTCCTCATGGAGATCTTTGAAACAAGGTAACACGATAGTCAAACAAAGATTGTATGCCAAAGTTACAACCCCGAGAAGTTGGTGTTCCAAAATATTCATTTATACAAACAATTTGTGGCTATGGTACCTGTAGGTCATGAATGCATAGTTTGTTCATTATTTTCATTATTTCATCATATATTCAACAAGAAGGTTTTCTACCCTCTCATACTAGTTGCACGAAAACAAAGATTAGCACATGAATTCATATAAATCAACCATGAGCTATCAAACCAGGAATTACATCTAGATCAAGAGCACATCATATAATAAGAAATATACCATGCATGTAACCAACATTTAACTAGAATGAAGCCATGAAAAACTAGACATATAATCAATTGTAAATCAACACTTATACTCATTGATCATCAATAAGGAATACTAGAATGCTTTGTTTCATTTTCATATTCACAAGGCAAGAAAATTCAGCATTGAAACATATCATATTAGTGTGTTGTACTCATTGTATTTATATTTACACACCAATATGTTTTAATGATTAACCAAGAAATGATCAAGTGTAACTAAAAGTGACTAAGAGAGGCATCTAATGTTCTCCCTCTCCTTTTGTTTCCTTTTCCTTTTCTTTTTGTTCAATTTCCTTCATTTTCCCTTGCATTCATATTCTTGTCTCTTCATCTTTCTTTTCTCCTATTTTTCTTTATTTTTTTGATTAATTGTCATTTATTGTCTTTTTGCCTTTGCCAATGTCAATGCCAATTTCCATAGCCAATAATAAACCACAAGTGATGCCCGCTATATTGTTTTTCCCCTCCATTTAGCTTGGAATACACGTCCCATGACCTTAGTTTAATTTATTTACATTGAAAACCAACTGAGGGTTGTTACAACAACAAGATATTCTAATCATTTTTTCCTCCCTTCCACCTATGAGAGGGTATCATTATATATGTCATTCCGAGGTATGTGATGATGCATCTGGATGAGTATTAGGGATGAGAGAAGTGAGGAAACTTCCTCAATTATTGACCCCAAGCCAACTCATAACATCCTAGGTCAAACTAATAATCTTGGGAAGGCTTGATTCTAGAAACTTAGAGCTCCACCACTTCCTGTAAGAAGACATCCTGTTTACTTTTAGGGATGAGTGAAATGATGCCCACTTGCATGGAGCAATCTTATACATGAAGACAAAAGGTTGGGGGCAATAGGTTGTTTAGACAGGCACAAAAAAGGATGGAAATGAATGCATTCAAGATAGAAACTAAGTTAAGTTGAGCTAAGGATCCTTTAACTATAATGGAGTGTAAAATAAGCTTATAACAAATGTCCCCTAATGGATGAGGTCAAAAGAGAAATAATGACCAAAATTCATTACAACTAGGTATCAAAATGCAAGGAAGGAATCAGGAATCAAGGAACTATATTGGAGTAACTCTAGTAGCCAAGTCTCAATATAAAAGGATCATCCCCAAGGTAGGCATGATCATGCTTGGCATAAAGAATAATTGAACATGACCACCAAAACTATACATTGTGGATACATGACATGAAATACTAGCACATGGTGAGGAACAAAACACAATGGGTCCATGCCGTAGATAAAAAGATCATAGACACCAACAAACATAATGTGGATCTATGTTATAGTATACATTTGTAGGACTATGGACACATAGAAGAGAAGTTACCTAGAATATCCCTTAAAATATATTATATGGTACAAACTTCAACACATCTTAGGAGGGTACCATATAAGAGAGATATGTCCCCAATTCCAAGTTCTTGTACTCAATCCCAATTGTACGAATATGGAGCATGTGAATAAATGAGAATGTGTTGAGCATGGTAGAAATTGTTTAATCATTGTATGATTGAGGTAAACTATTAACAAGCATAAGGGGACCCACCATTGATATAAATGGATGCCAAGGTACCTAGCACAATCCATTGAATGTGAGTAAATGAGTTAACAATCACTCATGGAATTGGCCAATCAAGAGTCAATGAGATAAACTACTTGTTGATTGCAAGGAAGCATTCCACTAAGTAATACAAGCTCCAAGATACTACTAGTTCATAGATCTACCTCCTAAATAATGAGTTGAATTCAACAAGAGAAGATATATTGATGGAGGGCCTTAATGTATCCCCCACCAATCAACACATAATAGACTAGGAGTTTATGTAAACAAATGTAGTCACCAAGTACAAGTGACACAGGGATGACCAAAACAAAAGGTCAACAAGGACTGTAGATGACTCATTGAGGTTTATACTTCCCTTAAACATGTAACAAAATGACATATAAGTGAATGTTGGTTAATTTAATTGTGAGTTAAATTACTTTAGAACATGTCAATCCAAGTGTGTACACTTGCACAATATATGTTAGGAAATTAACTTTCAATTTTAATTTTAAAATAACTCTATTCTATTAAAACCAAGTAATTAATGCATTAACTAAAGAAATTAAAAATTGCAATGAAATGAAATGACAATCTTTAAATGAGAACAAAGGAACCCTAATTATGAGATGAAATCTAGGTAAAGCACACACACTTGGCAATGAAAGTAAAGATGGTTATTCTAATGAAAGTAATGAAAGCAAAGACAAATTATTCTAAAAAACCAATAAACCATTAATCTAAAAAGGAAGGAAATTTAAATGGTGTTTTGAAGGGGAAGGCTACCTTACCAATAATAGTCACCTTTAACATTGACAAATCCACCCATGGTTTCTTATAAAACACTCTCATGCTGGAGGACAACAATAATTATATAAAAGTTCGAGCCTAATTTTTAGACATAATGACTATAGATACATAAATCAAAATCATTGAAACGGATTCCCTAAATTTTTTAAAAACTTAGCCTATAAGACATTGTGATACAAAAATAAAGCCTAATTTTTTAGACATAAGGACTATAGATACATGAATCAAAATCATTGAACTTGGATAAATAGAGATAATTATCCTTTCTATTTTTATTTTTGAAATTAAGAAACTATAACGAAAATTGTTTTATCAATTTTTTCCATAATATTTTTATTTTTATTTTTATTTTTTATTTATTTATTTTTTTAACTTTACCTATATGACACTCTAATACAAAATAGAGGTATTTTTGGTCTGAGAATTTTCTTTTATTTACAAAGACCATTCATTCACCAAAGATTTAAAATATAAGTAAAAAAATAAATCAATGAATCGCTAAATCTTTTGTGTCTATGCATGACTTTCACACAAAAGGATTCAAATTTGGCGCAACAAATTGACAATTGGTTATTTTTATGTGGAAACTTCATTAAAATTTTATGCCTTTAAATAGCCTACATTAGAGAAGAATACCATGGGTTGTTATTTCTTGTTTTATTATTTTTATTTTATATAATATACCCTATCAAAAATGTTTTATTATAATTATAATGATTTAGGTTTTATTTCATTTTTTTTCTGGGAGATTTTTTTAAATTTTATTTATTTTTACTTTTATGCTAATTTGACTGAGTCAAAATGACTTAAACTAAAACAAGAAAGCGAAAAGACATTCCAACATCTCTGTTCATATTGGGTGAAGAGCATCCACCCAGTTTAAAAAAAATTTATTTGATTAACAAATTATTCAAAAAAATAAATCAACATTTAATTTATAAAATTTTAATTATAACAAATAATAATCTCTAAATAATATTATTAATATTTGAAATATTAATAATTATATTTGTATTATATATTTAAAGTTAGTAGAATTGATGATATTAAAATATGCATAGTTGAATATTGTGGGATTACCTTGGGATGGAAGTACATATTCCTTTCTCTAGAGGGTAGTTATTTGAGTGTAGAAATGGTCACGTTGGTGTCCACATTGAAGGCAAGAGTGATGTTGGTCAAAGGAGATGGAAATAAACAATGTGTTTGTTTGATGGGAGAGGCCCATGCTGGCAGCCTCCCCTTCTTGTCCATCTCTTTCCATATCATCATGCTCTCATCTAGCAATCTATTGAGGCAATTGAGAAAGTACCATGACTATGGTCATTGTTGGTGTGAAGGACAAATCACTAAACCTATATAAAATGGTTGAGCTATGACTTGTAATGATTCATATATTGTAATATCCTTATCTACAAAATTTGATGAATTTAAGAAATTTTAGAGAGGTTATGGGTGCAAATTTTTAAGGAGAACCAATTAAATGAAGAACATATAGCATATAAATAATATTTACTTTATAATCAATTTAAAAAAAGTGTTATTCTATACTAAATTATTTAGATTAATTTTTTTCTTTGTAAATTTGTCCAAGTATTTCTATTGATAACATAAAATATTACATAAGATATTATAGTGAGAGCTCTTCATTCCATCAACAGTCTCAAAGGAAGGTGAGTTCACCTTACTAGGTCCATGGAGTGGAGCACCATTTACAAACTTTACAAAAAGTGACTAAAGGCAAGTCCACCATACTAGATACATGGAGTAGAACATCATTGACAAACTTTGCAAAAAGTCACCAACTAACAGAATATGGAGAGGACTATTGTTTGTAGACATAAAAACTAAAACGAGTATGAAATGTAAACATACTAAAAACCATAGAGAATAGTAATATTAAGTAGAAAAACTCGAACAAGTAAATTCCTTCAATCTTGAAAATTGAAATTGCTTGCTTGATGAACATTTTAATCAAGAATGATAACTAGTGAGTGTGGGGAAGCGCTTGCATGGGTGTTGTTCATTGGAAGATCAAAATTTGCATGAATAGTGTTGAGAGGCATAGCATTGAGGAATGTTGCCTCTTCGTGATGGTCATTTGAATCAGTTTCTAAGTCTGAAACTATATCATGTTCCACATGAATCAACCTTATCACTATATCATCAGGATTATATTTGATATCCTACAATATTCTCTTAATCTCCTTGTGGCGAGAAAATATTTTGTACTTATCAACTAGATTATCATGGATAGCCATGCTAAGCAGTGTCTCCATTTGACAATGGTGGGTGATGGAGTGAAGAAAGTGAAGTATTCTTCTCCAAAACTTTATTACGATCCAAAACCCATTTTAAACTGCTTCCACATATCTATGAGTCAGAGAAATATTTGCAATCTCCAAATTATTTGGTTTCTAGATTTAGAATTTCCTTTCTGACCTCAAGATGGGCAGCCTCAAATAAATTTTCCACTGATTCCCACCTGAAAATGCACTTGTGCCTTGAAGAGGATGCCCTGGGAGAACGACCCCGTCAAATGGGTAATCTTTAGTGTGGAGCCATGTAATACCTACAAAAAAGAACACTTGACTACAAACACAGTAAAATAAATAATGAGCCAAGAAATGTCTCACTAAGAGTGTAATCCCACAGGGATATAGAAGGAAAAATTAACTATAGGACAAGAGGAGAATGTAGGGTAGTAGAGGAGGAGTAATTGGTATACGGTACAAAATTTGTTACAACTTGCAAAAACAAATATTGTTAAATACCATAACCAATTTCAAAAAAAAATGGAAAATGTATCGAAATACCAAACCCCACAGACAAGCACTGAAAAGTTAAAAGAAACCTTGACTGGGTCAGAGGCTTATATGGAAACTAGGAATAAAATTGCAATTAATTCAAAGGATGGACCAGTCCCTGTGTTATCCAAAAAAAGAATGAAAAACATTGAAAAAGAAAATGATCCTGGTTAGTTCTAAGGTTGAGACTACTAAAGGAAACAAAACATTGAGAAACCCAGCAATGAGAACGACCACAATAGAGTCATAGTGTAATGAATTGAGGATATATAAGTGGAAACTGACCTTCAAACATTCTTACAACCATATGCTTTAGCCACCATTTGTAAAGAGTCACAAAGGTCGATATCGATGAGCTACCATGACCATAACAATAAGGCAACCACCTTTCCACCACCTTGCAAGCAGCTTAAGGCCTCTATAATGCATTGCATACATGAGGAGACTAGTACGATGAATGTTATAAATGCCATAGTACATGCATGACAAGGGCCAAGTTTCTAGGTTGAGCCAAAGCTTAACCACCCTGAGGCAATGCCGCATGATGAGCTCATAAATGAGCATAACTTGCTTGTCATAGTGTTCTCTTCCTGTAACCAATATGCCATGGAAGGACCTCACCATATCAAAGCAGACATAAGGAATGATCTTACTGATGATCTTAGAGCATATAAAAATGCCAAACCCCAATTGCAAACATTTAATTTGAGGGTACTTGGGCAGGTGATCCCAAGTACATGAACCATGGAGACACCATGTGCATTCCATGTGAGGTCAAGTGAAGGGTTTGGTTCGCACATCGAGGGTCAGTAATCCTTTGGCCATACGAAAAATGTGCATGTAAATTATAACGATGATCATAAAAATGCATTTATGGTAGAATTTCAACACCATATTTAACATCATTGTCATTTATAACACTTGTAGAGCTTGGCAGCTAACTTATCCTAAACTATCAAATTTCTTACCTCTTGGAGATCACCCCTTTGTTCCATCTCCATCCATAACTCATCAATGGAGATGTATTGTTGTAAACTACCCTAGTTCACCAAGTAATCTTCCACTGTGTTCCCTTCCCTCTACATGTGGATGGGGATTACATAGTCAAAGTTTGATAATAGTTCACTTATATTTATAACTATCGCCTTTAGATGCCAGCTATGTATAATTTTATCTTATGGGTGACCAAGTAACAATTTTATGATACAAGAGATTGCTACATGAGAATCTTCATTGACCTGGAGTAATCTGAATCCTTTCCTAATAGCTATTTGGAGCCCTCTTTCAAGTGCCATAAGTTTTCTATTTTATTTGTGTGCATGCCATAGGAGTAAGTGAAAAAATGTATGGGATTTGAGTTCGCATCCCTAGATATTCCTCCAAAACCTACTTTACCTGGATTGCCATTTGAAGCTCCATCAAAACTTAGGTTGATGAAATCTTGTGGGGGTGGGACAAAATAGATTGAACTGGAAAGTGTACTGTGTATGGGAAAAATCAGTGACGCCCCTATTGGCTTGGATATCCAAGTCTTTTAAAATGAGTGTCTCGGTCTCATCAATATGACAATCCTCAGCAAGCGGAGGGGATGCTAATACTATTTCCCTAATGTTCTTGAGGATAATATCTTGGAGGGTTTGTAGAGTATTTTTCTTTCCTTCAAAGATTCTAAGTTTCCTCTCTTTCCATAGAATCCATAGTGAGAAAAATAGGGCTAGTTACCATGATTTTGAGACCATAGGGTGTTTGATCATTCGTGGAAATCAATATTCTAACCAAGTTCTAATTATTGAAGTGTTCACGATAGGAAACCTGAATAATTGTTTAACAAAATCCCATAGTTTGCAGGAAAAAGGACACAGAAGTAAAAGGTTTTGCACGGACTCCTCTTCTTAAGAAATAAGAAAACAAATCGACGAACACTCAAACCCTTTTTTTTGGAACCAATCCCATGTTAAAAAATGTGCCAAGTGATTAAACATAAGAAGGTTGTGATTTTGGGCCAACCACAATCCTTCCATAGATGTTTCGATAATTTAGACTCCTCTTGCAATTGAGAGTCAACTAACATAGAGTAGGCTTCTTTTAACATGAACGTGCCCAATAATTGTCTCCACCATCTGAGTATATCCTACTTATTTGATATTTGGATTAGTCTGTTTTGTAACATCAAATGATAATCATCCAATTGGTGACCATTCCTAGATTGTTCCCTTGATATTTCCCAATCACTTTGTGTTTTCCATTAACACTGTCACTAATTTTTCTCTATTTCTTTCCAAAAATCCACCACCTTGTGAGCTCCTTGAGCTTGTAAAAATATTTATAAAATTATTTAGATTACTAAATTTCATAAAAATATTATCTTTAAAAATATCATAACAGTGAAAAAAAACACACCATTATATTGATTTAACAAAAAAAAATTATATAAAATATATTCTTAAATAAAAAATTCCAATATATAAATTTTATTATTTAAATGTATATTATATATATATATATATATATATATATATATAAAGAATTTGATGTTCCACTCTTGTTAAAATAAAAAAACATAGCACAATGTACACCCTGAGTGCCATGTCCACCGTGAGTTAGTTGGGTGCACATGGAACAATATAAAGAATGGTAAATGGTGTCTACCTAACAACACATTTTATATGTATTTTAATACAATTTTATTTTTATTTTAATATTAAGAAGGTTTGTTGGTTGTAAAGATTACGTTTTTTTAACTTATTTCTTTTTTTTTAATATGGTGTAAATAGTGTTGTTTGTGTTTTTTAAATAGTGAGAAAATTTATTATAATTTAATTGTCAAATGTGTTGGTGGTCTGGGCATGTTTTCATTCATCTCTGGGTCTTGGGTTAACATATTTCTTTACATCTTTATCAAACGAGCTCTTAGCTAAATAAAAACAATTTTAGGGCATAGTCCAAACTCCTTTCTTAGATTATTATATAAAAATTGTTTTTTGTATCAAAC
>APFE030823243.1:10948-26087 GCA_000404065.3 Pinus taeda | reverse complement strand
ATTTTACATAAAATATAATAATAAAATAACCATAAGTATTTGGTTTGTTTAATAACTAAAATTTATTAGCCGACGATGGACAGGAAGATGGAGCGGGAGCTGAAACCCTAATGGAGCGGGAATGCCGGGCCTAAGCGCTGCAGGCGGAAATCGCGGGGCAGCAGTCGGCGGGCAGCAAGGTAGCCAGTCCGACTAAGGTAATTTTAGAGATAAACAGTTTTTCTGATAGGTTTTCAGCAGAGAAATAAGGTTAACATTAAAGACATTAGACCTGAGGAGGAAATGGAAAATCAGTAGGGGAGGGGAGAGATCCCCTCCTACAAAAATGTTGTTGCGGGGGAAACCAGTACTACCAGAACGCAGCGAAATCTGAAGGAGAACAATGCTCCAGTGATGGGTAACCTATGGCAAAAGAGAATGGGCGGGAAATGTCTTCCGAGGGCACAAAAACATCCCAGATATGTCATTCCCTGCAACAAACTTGAGGAATATACCTGCTACATGAAGGACCATGCACTGATTTGTAAGTTCATAGGGTACTGGCCAACTGAGAAAGAACTGAACAGGTGGATTCACCAAAGATGGAGACCAAAAGGACATATAGATCTGAAACTGGGGGCGAAAGGGTTTTTTACAGCCATCTTCGCAAACCTGGAGGACAAAGAAAGGGTTTTCGAGGAGGGGCCGTATTTTATGAATAATGCGGGTCTATTTATGAAACACTGGGAGGAAAGATACAACCCTGAAAATGAAAGAATGCTGGTTGCCCCAATCTGGGTACGATTGTTTGGACTACTAGAGGAATTTTGGGACCCTGAAATCTTAGAGGGTATTGGAAATACAATCGGGGGCTTTGTTAAAATAGCAGAGGCAACAAAGCGCGGCAAATATAACTCATATGCAAGGCTCTGTGTATATATGAATATATCTGAGCCTCTTCAAGAATCTATTGAACTGGAATATCATGATGATATCTGGAAACAGCCAATAGACTATGAACATATTCCGTTCAGATGTCGTAAGTGCCATGAATACGGCCATCTATACAGACAGTGTCCGCTAAATAAGGAGGAAGAGTTCGATAAAAACCAAGAAGCACAGCAAAGAGAAGCAGGAGAAATGGGAGAGGCAGATAGGGATTTTCAACAAGTTTCAAGAAGGAAGAAACAGGGAAAAGAGGGTCCCAAGACTCAGACGCACGATAAGACCCTTAATACAGTGAGTCAAAACAAGTTCCATGTCCTACAAAATGAAAACGAGGACTATGAAGTGAACCTGGGGGATGATGAAGAGCTTCGCAATACGCCAATGGAAGTAGTCACAGAAACAAAGGAAAAAGAGAAGAGTACGGGGAAAGCAGCTGAAGAAAGGGTGGCGGGAGAGTCAAAAATAGTGACAGAGCATTCCCAGATGGAAGTGGAGAACCAGAAAAAAAATGAGGTGGAGGAGGAAAAAATCATGAAACAGCTAATTCAGGAATGGAAAAACTTGGATAACATATTCATACCAGAGAAACAGAAACAATTGTACAAAGAAGCATTTCAAAAGTACAAGGAAAAAAAAGGGGAGAACAAGGATAAACAGTTAATCATAGCAAGCGAACAGGAGAATGATCAGATGGGAATGGACGTTTCTGGCAAAAATAGCAGGAAAGGAGGACGGAAAACATTGAGTGAAGCCATTCAGACTATGGGAGAAACGCTGATAAACTCAGGTAAAGTGATACCTCTGTCAGAGGTATTTTTCCCCTCCTACCAAAAGTTTTAAATGATTGTCATCAGCTGGAATATTAGAAGTTTAAACAACAAAGGAAAACATAGATATATGAAAGAGAAATTGAAAAAAGAAAAACCGAGTATTATGATTCTTCAGGAAACGAAAGTTTCAGTGCAGCAGTTGGAAGAAATAATTAATAAAAATAAGCTCCAATACGAAGTTATGGGGCAAGATGCTATTGGATCTACGGGAGGAATTGCTATCTTATGTAACCCAAATGACATAATCCTAGAAGGTTGGACCAGCATGACCAAAATCCTTACAGGCATTGGTAGAATAGTAGGAACGAAAGAAAAAGTAGTCATTTCAGGGGTTTATGGCCCACACACCCCGGGGGAGAAAGAAAGCTTCATGCAAAAAATGAAGGCAATTCGTAGAATCTATCCAGAGCCTGCATGGGTTATAGGAGGTGATTTTAACCTAATCCGATCCCTAGAGGAGAAAAAGGGGGGGATAAGAAAAGTAGATCAATACATGGGTATGTTCAATGACATGATTGATGAATTAAGACTAGTTGACATTCAAACAATCAACGGAATCTGTACCTGGAACAATAGGAGGGGGGGTAAGAATCAGATAGCCTCGAGACTTGATTGCTTCCTAGTATCAGAACCTGTTATGAACAAGGATGTTTTCGTTGGAGCAAAGATCATGCCATGCCTTGGTTCCGACCATTGGCCTATCAGACTAGAGGTGGATATTAAAAATAATTGTGGAAGGAGACCCTTCAGATTTGAAACCTTTTGGTTAAGGGATCCGGGATTCATTAAGAAGATGGAAGAATGGTGGACGCAGAGTTCAGCTCAGGGTAAAGGAAAGATGCATACATTCCAACTAAAACTTAAATAATTGAAAGGGAAAATCAAGAAATGGAACAAGGAGGAGTTTGGTAACATCTTGGAGGAAAAACAAAAACTAGAAGGGGAAATGGAATCTCTGCAACAGAAGATAATTACAGAAGGTAGGATAGAGGAAAGCATTAGAGAGGAGGGGATAATTCTTGGAAAACTCGAGGAAAGGCGGAAACAAGAAGAAGTGTTGTGGAGGCAGAAGTCAAGAATAAAATGGTTAAGGGAAGGCGAAAGAAACACTAAATTTTTCCATCAGGCAATGATCCAACACATACAAAGAAATAGGATATTGTCCATCAAAGACCAAAATGGTGAGAGAGTAGTGGAGCAAGAAGGGATTGAACAAGTGTTGGTGGACCATCACAAAGATATCTTAGCTGAACCATCAGTAGACAGATCGGAAGCTATAAAGAAAATATGCTCTGCCATTCCCCGATTAGTTACAGATGGCCAAAATAATGCTTTGATGAGAGCTGCTAATTTAGAGGAGGTAGAAGAAATAGTTAAACCCATGAAAAAAGGTACTGCTCCAGGTCCAGATGGCTTCACGATCGAATTCTTTCAAGCGAGCTGGCATTTTCTGGGAAGAGAAATCCTAGAGTTGATAGAAGAATCCTAGATGAACCAGAAGGTATGGCCCACTATTAATTCCACCTTCTATGCTTTGATTCCTAAGAATGATAACTTAGAAGATGCTAATGGGTTTAGACCCATAGCATTATGCAATGTTATTTATAAGATAATAACATCATTGATTGCTAAAAGACTGAAACCTCTGTTGGATAAGCTAATATCTACTGAACAAACGGGTTTTGTAGAAGGTAGGCAAATCCTTGATGGCCTAGTAGTAACCCAAGAGGTCATCCACTCTTTAAAAATGAAAAACCAAAAGGGAATGATGATTAAATTAGACCTGTCGAAAGCCTATGATAGACTGAATTGAAAATACTTGGGAGAAGTCCTAGAAAGTTTTGGCTTCAGTAGGAGATGGGTAAAATGGATTCACAGTCTAATTTCAACCCTGATCTTCTCCATTCTCATTAATGGAACCCCCTCAAAAAAGTTTAATGCGTCTAGAGGAATTAGATAGGGAGACCCATTATCTCCGTTTCTTTTCATATTGGCAGCAGAAGGCCTTGGTAGATACATTAAAAAATAACGGTCAGGGAACAAAATCAAGGGCTTGAAGCTATGGGGTAATGAGTTGCCTCTAACTCATCAGTAATTTGTTAATGATATTATGCTATTCGGGGAACCAACTGTGAAAGAAGTGAGACAGCTGAAGAAGATTTTGGACTTATTTACTGAAGCCTCCGGACTGGAAATTAATAGAGACAAATCTTGTGTATTTATATTCAACAAAATGGAACAGATTAAAACTCATCTCATAAGACTGCTGGGCTTCAAAAGAGGAGAGTTGCCAACGAAATACTTGGGGAATATGCTGGACTTCACTTCCAAAAGATTGAAAAACTGGCAAGGAGTCTTGGACAAACTGAGAAACAGAGTTGCGAACTGGGCTTTTAGAACTTTGAATATGGCAGGGAGGATAGTGCTGGTGAAATCAGTCCTCCAAGCTATTCCCATATATCCTCTATCGATAATGGCAGCCCCTTTAGGTATCTGTTCAAAAATTAGAGGCATCATGAGAAAGTTCATTTGGGGAGGAACGAACCATCAGAAAAAATGGGCCCTTGTTTCTTGGAAACACCTTACAGAAAGGAAGGAAAAAGGAGGATTGGGTTTACGTGACCCGGAAAAACTTAACAAGGTGTTAGGAGCGAAGCTTTGATGGCGTTGGCTAAGGGGGGGCAATGACCTGTGGAAAGCTATTTGGAGACGTAAATACAATATGCCAGACACAACAGTCAACATTTTAAGACAGAGGGAAACCCCCAAGGGTTCAACAATCTAGGACCTTGCTCGACAGAACAGAGATATTGTTGAAAACCATATTTTCTGGGAAGTCCGAGGTGGAGGGGAAGCCAATTTCTGGGAGGAAAAATGGCAGCAGAAGGAAAAAATGAGCAGAATTCAAACGGTCTAACAGTTACAGGAAAAAATAGGGGGAAATCGAAACTATGTCAAAGATTACTGGAAAGATAATGAATTGGATGGAATATGGAAAAAATGGATAGATCCAATTGAATGGGATTGCGATATAAACCAAGAGCAACAAGCAGCATACATGAAAGAGGTGGATTCTATGAAAATTAAAGCCCGCGAAGGTAGGGACATTCTTAGAAGGGGAACTCCATGAAAGGTTCTTTCACTGTCAAAGAGGCATACTATTTATCTGACACACAGTCTATGGATGAGGAGAATCTTGAATGGAAAACTATATGGGGAAGTAAATGGTGGTTGAAAGTCTCCCTATTCATATGGCTGGTAGCTAAGAACAAGATTCTAACTTGGGACAGAATTAAAAAAAAAAGGCTTCAGCGGGCCTTCAAGATGCTGTCTCTGTAAAAACGCAGAAGAGAACCGGTCTCATCTCCTGATTTACTACTTGTTCACTAAGAAAGTAAGGATGGATACAAGAAAGATATTTGGTAAACTGAAGATAGGTCTCAGAGACATCAACGCAATCATTTTCCAATGGAATCAGGAGAAATTCCAATGCAAAGTTGTTAGCAGAGCTTGGGATCTTATTGCAGGCTTCGTTCTATGGATGGTCTGGAAAGAAAGGAACCGTCGGATCTTCCAGGACAAAGCCAAAGATTCAGAAATTATATGGAAACGGGCGGTTAGCTTAATGAGGGAAACAATCTTGGTGGAGAAATGGGATGTGGAGGATTCGAAAGCGAACCACACAAAGGAGATGATTCTGAACAGTTTGAACCTAAAGTATGAGATGGTTTTTCATAAACATGGTAGCAGGCATAATGATCGAGTCCAAAATCCAGACAACTTTATCTACCCCAGAGATAACTTTATCAAATTAAATTTCAATGGAGCATCGAAGGGGAATCCGGGTAATGCTGGTTTCGGAGGCATTTTTCGCGATAGTCAAAAACATGTAAGGTGGATTTATGCTGAATGGGGTGGGGAAATGACGAATAATGAGGCGGAACTTTGGGCAATCCACCAGGGGCTGAGGATTGCAATCAGAAATGGTTATACAAGCCTGGAAATAGTTGGTGATTCTCAGATTACGATTGAAATCTTGAAGAAACTTAACAATGGAAGAGATTGGGAGCGAATTACAAGCAGTTGGAGGACAGCCGGAATTGTCCAGGAGATAGCAGGTTTGCTAAGAAGGATTGATTACAAATTATTTTGCCATGTTAGGCGAAATGGGAATCGTGCGGCCGACTTCTTGGCGAATTGGGGTTGTAAAGGACGAGACAGCATGATAGACAGCCAATGGAAATCAATTTGTGCCAGCAGGGATTGGCTATACTTGGCAACGATTATAAATGAGGATCATGAACAGGCAACACGCGAGGACGTCAAAAGAAATGAGTTGGACAGGTGAATGGGACTGGAGATCCCAGTTAATGAATGCAGGTCAGTTGGGACAGAAGATTGATTTGATGGGAATGCACCGAGCGGTTCACCATCGGCGTGCGTGGAAGAAATCTTAGGATCACTCCCACTGTGAAATAATCAATGCATGCGATCGGAGAGGAGGACGGAGCGGCTTGTCAGATCTGCTGGCGGTAAACATTAATCCAGGAATGATGGCCAGGAGAGGCAACATCCCGGATAATAATCGGCGGCAATGTAATGCGATTTAGTCGCGTACTCTGGCGATCGCAAAGTTATAAAACCCCAGACAGGCAAGGAAAGGCCGCAGTTCTACTTTTTCCTAACTCAGAGCGCAGAGGTCGGGACAAGAACGATTCAGCGAGACAGAATTGCTTTTCACTGGCACCAGAGCATAACCCGTGACATTATTAGAGCTACCATGGAGACTAGGATGAAGTCTAGGGTAGCGGAGGAGCCGAATAGCACAGCGGACAAGAATAGGGATAGGAAAGGCAAGACTATTGCGAATGAGGAGTTCCCAACAGAATTTTTTGAGATTGAGGACGACCCTGAAGACGCTGACCCCTGGTGCGAATCCCACAGGAAGTATATAGCCCAAGGCAACGTTGCAGGCTCTAGGAACCAGCAAGCGAAAGGGGATCAGCCAGCTTCACCGGAGGAACGAGTAAGGAGATACGGCAGGAAAAGAAACGTAAAGGGTTCGGGAAACAGAGAAGCTGCGGGTGGTATGAGGGGTCGGAGGCAGAGCAAGAACGCAGGTGACAGAGGAGAGAATTCCAAGCAGGAAACGACACCAGCAAAAAAAACAAGAAGCTCGATAGAACAGAAAACTCGCCAGGCTGAGAGAGCTTATCAGCAGAATACAAACCCAGAGATCAGAAGAATTATACAACACCTGGAGGAGGAGTCTTTACAAGGCCAATCTGACGAAGAAATGGAGGATTGGGAATTCTTACTGCAGGACCCAGGTAACACTAGGGGCAGAATGTCTCTGTTCAAGCAATTGCTCCACATGTATTGGGTTATGAAAAGGTTATTGGCAAAATCTCTAGAGCAAATTGCTACTGAGATGGCGGAAATAGCACAGGGAGGCCCAGAGATGCGTAGGGAGCTGAGGTTCATACACATTGCTCTTGAAAGACAAGAGGAGAAACTGGATGAATTACATCAGCTGTTGAAGGGAGAACATCAGGGTGCAGACGGAGGAGCGAACCAACAACTTGCAACTGAAGATGTCTGAGGATCAGATATGTATAGGAAAATACATAATTTTGTTAAATATAGTTTCCTGCATGTTTTAGATAAAGGGATTGTCTCTATGCAGATTAGTAGGATTAGGAGTAATCAGGACTATCTAGTTCATCTTGCCAAGATATTCAAACTTTGGACCCTCTATTTTTGGTCGGCTCTTAAAAACTTTAGATGGTTTAAATACTCAGTTTCCCCATGCGGGCGAGTTATTTTGCTCTGGACCTATGTACTGTTTTATTTTCTATAAAGTAATAGAAAGAGTCCCACCTCAGCTTACAAAAAAAAAAAAACTAAAATTTATTAGCCATCAAAAATTTTCATAGAAGTTTTTTTGTGTATTTCAAATATTAAACTGTGTTAGAGCATGCTATGTATTTTGAGACCACCTATTTATATCGTATATTTTGAAAGTGCGAATGCATTATATTTTAGTGAACATCGACATGTATATCTTAATGCATTGTGAAGTTTTAGTTATTGTAATTGTAACATTGATGGAAACGATAATGGTATTGTTGGGTTGTTATTTTAGTTTAGAGTATTAATACTCTTATTACAACTATTAGTGCATTCATATATTATATTGTACATGTGCATGATAATCATTAAAACATATTAGTGTGTAAATATGAATATAGTGATATGATATGTTTCAACAATGAATTTTCTTGCTTTGTGAATATTCAAATGAAACATTTTGTTTTTTTAATAAAATTTCAAATCAAATATTCTTTATAATAATATTTATTTTTGTATTTTAATTTAATGCGTTTGGATAATTACTGGGCACGCTCACACGCTAACAAATTTATTACATCTTTATTCATTACAATAATGTAAAATATTGGAACATAATATTTTACAACATTAGATACTAAGTTAGAGTAAGTCATT
Source organism: Pinus taeda (assembly GCA_000404065.3). Taxonomy (NCBI): domain Eukaryota; kingdom Viridiplantae; phylum Streptophyta; class Pinopsida; order Pinales; family Pinaceae; genus Pinus; species Pinus taeda. Next base: position 17,823 of record APFE030823243.1, on the reverse strand, counting down.
CATTTTATTATAGTTGAATAAGGCAATCTTCATCATGCAATATGAGACAATATAATATTCCACGATAATCAAAGTGTTAAAAAATAATTTGTACAATTATTGATAACTTATCATCATACCAAATGGGACAATATTGTCCAAATTGAACAAAATGTCTTACTTTTACACTCAAACATTCTAAAATATAATAGTTGTAACATTCAATTATATTGATCATTAATCATCTCTTGAACTATTGTCATTTCTCAAGGTCCTTGTCTTTGTTCTTTATCACTTACGAGGGATATTGTACTTGGGTTATTTGCAATGTTTTATTGAGTAGCTTGATTTTGATCTACATGTTCATGTACAATTATATAAATAAATTGAAATGAATATTTTTACATTTATAGGAAAACATATATTCTTGTGTAAATAAAAATAAGGTACCTATATGACAATGAGTGATTCATACACAATACATCTTACATTATGTTTCATGTCATATATCTACATATTTTCTCATGGCTCGGCTCCATACTTCATTTCCTATAAGTTCTATGCACCACAACACAACATAAATATAATTAAAAGTTTCTTGTTCTTCCATTGGTTGTAAAAAAAGGGAGGCAAAACAACGTAGCCACATACAAATTGTTCAATTCACCCTAAATACCCTAACATATACTCACAATCCATGCATAATCCAATGCCAATCAAATTGTTTGGATGGCTCTTATTTGTGCATTATTACCTAATGGAAAACATAGATAAACAATTGTAAATTAATTATACTAACATCACAATAGATATGAAATCTTAAGAAAGGAAAATGAAAGTGTTCCCAAAATTTGCAATGATCCCCTTTACACTTTTTTTTTCGCTAAATTTACTTAATGGAGAAGGGATTTTTGTTGCATGCATCCCTCCTTAGGATCTACCAGATGATGGAAAGGACAAACAATAAAATCTTCTAGATATAATGCAAATTACTCCTTCCACATAATTGAAAAGACAAATATTAGTGCACCTTGTTACCCTTGCATGTTGATGGAACCTAAAGATCTTGCTCCTACTCAGATATCTCACTCTGGCTCCATGGTACTATCAACTACGCATGTTCATGAACATACATGGACAATTTATTTTCCTCCAAGAAATGCAAGTTAGTATGCAAAATACCTAATCACAATAAAATCATTATGATCTCATGAAAATATATCATATAGAGAGGAAAAATATATTAATATTCCATACAAAATAAGAGTACAATAATAAATTACACGTTTGGTGATGGGTGTTCTTCTTTGATCCCTTAACCTTCTTCCTCCCTTAGCTTACTCATAGACTATGTTCATCTATGAAGCATGTAAAGACTTCTTGGCGGAAATCTTCAAGCGTAATTGTAACAACCCACCCTACATTTATCCACTTTTACAAGCTCACTCGGGTAAACATGAGCTGTGAGTTACTATGCATGACCTAACATCCAAGATTCAGTTATGGAAATGAGGTCATTTTCCAACTTATTGAAACCATCCAGAGACACATGATCACACTATTATCATCCTAACGTGACCCAACACTATTTTCTTTCAATTTCGTTTCCTTAAGTTTAACACCACTTTTTATTTTTGGCAGTTTTTTGGGTCCTGAATTTCCGAGACTGTTTTGAGGGCCTAAATGACATTTTTTGGGGAAATCTGAGAGCCCAAAAGGGTGCCAATATTTATTTCATAATGTTTTTTTGGCCTCCTCATAGAGATCTATGAAACAAGGTAATATGATAGTCAAACAAAGATTGTATGCCAAAGTTACAACCCCGAGAAGTTGGTGTTCCAAATTATTCATTTATACAAACAATTTCTGGATATGTTACCTGTAGGTCATGAATGCATAGTTTGTTCATTATTTTCATTAGTTCATCATATATTCAGCAATAAGGTTTGCTACCCTCTCATACTAGTTACACTAAAACACAGATTAGCACATGAATTCATATAAATTAACCATGAGCTATCAAACCAGAAATTAGATCTAGATCAAGAGCACATCATATAATAAGAAATATACCATGCATGTAACCAACATTTAACCATAATGAAGCCATGAAAAACTAGACATATAATCAATAGTAAATCAACACTTATGCTCATTGATCATCAATAAGGAATACTAGAATTATTTGTTTCATTTTCATATTCACAAGGCAAGAATATTCATCGTTGAAACATAGCATATTAGTGTGTTGTACTTATTGTGTTCATATTTACGCACCAATATGTTTTAATGATGAAACAAGAAATGATCAAAAGTAACTAAGAGTGACTAAGAGAGGCATATAATTTTCTCCCCTTGCTTTTGTTTCCTTTTCCTTTTCTTTCCCTTCAACTTCCTTCATTTTCATGCATTTTCCCTTGCATTTGTATTCTTGTCTCTCCATCTTCCTTTTCTCCTATTTTTCTTTATTTATTTTATTAATTGTCATTTATTGTCTTTTTGCCTTTGGCAATGCCAATGCCAATTTCCATAGCCAATAATAAACCACAAGCGATGCCCACTATAATGTATTTCCCCTCCATTTAGCATGGAATACATGTCCCATGACCTTAGTTTAATTTATTTGCATTCAAAATCAACCCAGGGTTGTTACAACAACAAGGTATTCTAATCATTTTTTTCCTCCCTTCCACTTATGAGAGGATATCATTATATATGTCATTCCTAGGTCTGGAAGGATGCATCTGGATGAGTATTAGGGATTAGAGAAGTTAGGAAACTTCCTCAATTATTGACCCCAAACCAACTCATGACATCCTGGGTCAAACTAATCATCTTGGGAAGGCTTCTTTATAGAAACTTAGAGCTCCACCACTTCTTGTAAGAAGACAACCTATGTACTTTTAGGGATGAATGGCATGATGCACACTAGCATGGAGCAATGTTATACATGAAGACAAAAGGTTGGGGGTGACAGGTTGTCTAGACAGGAAAAAAAAGGATGGAAATGAATGCATTCAAGATATAAACTAAGTTAAGTTGAGCTAAGGATCCTTTAACTATAATGGAGTGGAAAATAGGCTTATAACAAATGTCCCCTAATGGATGAGGTCAAAAGAGAAATAATGACCAAAATGCATTACAACTAGGTATCAAAATGTAAGGAAGGAATCAGGATCAAGGAACTATATTGGAGCATCTCTCACAACCAAGTCTCAATCATAAAAGTATCATCCCCAAGGTAAGCATGCTCATGCTTGGCATAAAGAATAATTGAACATTACCACCAAAACTATACATTGTGGATACATGACATGAAATACTGGTACATGGTGATGAAGAAAACACAATGGATCCATGCCATAGATAAAAAGATCACAACCACCAACAAATGTAATGTGGATCTATGTCATAGTATACCTTAGTAGGACTATGGACATATAAAAGAGAAGTTCCCTAGAATATCCCTTAAAATATATTATATGGTACAAACTTCAACACATCTTAGGAGGGTGCCATATAAGAGAGATATGTCCCCAATTCCAAGTTCTTCTACTCAATCCCAATTGTACGAATATGGAGCATATGTATAAATGAGATTGTGTTGAGCATGGTAGAAATTGTTTAATTATTGGATGAATGAGGTAAAATATTAACAAACATAAGGGGACCCACCATTGATATAAGTGGATGCCAAGGTACCTAGCAAAACCCATTGAATAGGAGTAAATGAGACAACAATCACTTATGGAATCGACCAATCAAGAGTCAGTGAGATAAACTAATTGTTGATTGCGAGGAAGCCTTTCACTAAGTACTGCAAGCTCCAAGATACTACTAGTTCATAGATCTGCCTCCTAAATAATGAGTTGAACTCAACAAGAGAAGATATATTGATGGAGGGCCTTAATGGGCCTTAATGTATCCCCTACCAATTGACACATAATAGACTAGGAGTTTATGTAAACATATGAAGTCACCAAGTACAAGTGACACAAGGATGGCCAAAACAAAAGGTCAAGAAGGGCTATAGATGATCATTGGAGGTTTATACTTCCCTTAAACATGTAACAGAATGACATAGAGGTGAATGTTGGGTAATTTAATTGTGAGTTAAATTATTTTAAAAAATTTCAATCCAAGTTTGTACACTTGCACAATATATGCTAAGAAATTAGCTTTCAATTTTGATTTTAAAATAACTCTATTCTATTAAAACCAAATAATTAATGCATTAACTAAAGAAACTAAAAATTGCAATGAAATGACAATCATTAAATGAGAACAAATGAACCTTAATTATGAGATGACAACTAGGTAACGCGCACACACTTGAGTAAACATGGTTATTCTAATGAAAGTAATGAAAGAAAAGACAAGTTATTCTAAGAAAACAATAAACCATTAACCTAAAAAAAATAAATTTAAATGGTGTTTTGAAGGGGAAGGTTTACCTTACCAATAATAGTCACCTTTGAGATTGACAAATCCACCTATGGTTGCTTATAAAACACTATCATGCTGGAGGACAACAATAATTATATAAAGGTTCAAGCCTAATTTTTAGACATAAGGACCATAGATACATAAATCAAAATAATCATTGAAATAGATTCCCTAAACTTTTTAAAAACTTAGAAATCATTGAAATGGAATAAAGAGAAAATAATTCTCCTTTTTATTTTTATTTTTGAAATTAAGAAACTATAACTAAAATTGTTTTATCAATTTTTTCCATAGTTTGTTTTTAAACTTCACACTCTAATACAAAATAGAGGTATTTTGGTCTTAGAATTTTCTTTTATTTACACAAACCATTTATTCACCAAAGATTTTAAATATAAGTAAAAAAAGAAATCAATGAATCGCTAAATCTTTTGTGTCTATATATGGCTTTCACATAAAAAGATTCAAATTTGGCAGAGCAAATTGACAATTGGTTATTTTTATCTGGAAAATTCATTAGAATTTTATGCCTTTAAATAGGCTACATTAGAGAAAAATACCATGGGTTGTTATTTCTTGTTTTCTTATTTTATTTTATGTAATTATACCTACTCAAAATGTTTTATTAATAATTATAATCATTAATATATTTATTTTATTTTTATTCTGTAGATTTTTGTAAATTTTATTTTAGTTTTACTTTTATGTAATTTAACGGGAGTCACAAAATGCTTAACTAAGACAAGAACGGAGAAGACATTCCAACATCTCTTTCATATTGAGTGAAGAGCAAAAAATTACCTTTACTAAAAATTATTCAATAGATTTCAACATTTTTATAATAAAATATAATTTTAATAACAAATAAAAAATTCTCCGGAATCATTATATAATATTGAAATATTAATAAATTATATTGTATTTTATATATTTTCAGTAGTGGCATTTATCTGCTAGTACTGCCTATAGTGTTTAATTAATAGAGGAAGCATACCAATTTCAAGGTTATTTTTTTTATGTTATTTTTTACCAAGAATTAACAGATTATTTTTAAAAATTAAGTTGAATATTGTTTAATTATGTAGAATTCCAACGCAACAAAGAGTTTCAAGGTTTAGCATTCAATATGTATTTTAAATAAACAAAGGAAATACAATCTTGTTTGAAATTTGTATTTAGTGAAAATACCATTCAATCTATAAGTTAGACCTATCTCTATTGAAATTTGGAAATTGAAATAAGTTAAAATTACTCTAATGTCTATATCTAAGTTTTTATATATAATATATTTTTCTAAGTATCTTCCCCATTAAAATAAAATTATTTAAAATAAGAATTGAAATATTTTACTTATTATCCACACTAATATGTAAGTTAGACTATCTCTATTGAGAAAGATCTGTCATTCCAGAATCACCAATTATAAAAAAAATGAGAAGAGGAAAGATGCCTGGGTGTCAGGAGAGACTGGCGCGACTGAGTGTAAGCCATGGCACCGGCATCCCAAAGGTTAATACAGACGGTTCCAGAATTAGGGCCTTGTGCCACGGATCTCTTCAATACTGTCAGCATTTCTGGAGGCAGAAACAACTTTAAACCAAACTACACTACCTGGTTGGAGGAAAAAAAATCCAACGAGATATTCTTTTACAGAGAAGATAAGATACAGAACAGCACTGCGCTGCGCTTGGCTACTATGCTACCGATTGCTTGCTTGCTTCTAACGAAGACGACGGGCGTTTGGTGTGAGAGGGATGCTAGTAGATATACGAGTAATCATGTCCCACTTCATCGGGCACGTAACTGGAGAACTACGCCAACTCGTTGTGTGACGTCTCGTAATGGTAAATTAATTATTTAATTTTAAATCAATATTTTATTTTTTGTGTGGAGGAAGTTTCTCGGCCCAATTAAAAAAACGCTTTATTTTAAAGTATCCAAAATAAATTTCATATTTTAAATATATAAATAATCATTTTATAACCAATAAATTCTCAAAATATATTAACATTGAAATATTAATAATTATATTTGTATTTTATATATTTAAAGCTATGGAATCGATGATATTGAAATATGCATAGTTTAACTAATAGAGTAAATGTCAATTTTCAGGACATTTTTTCTAATAAATTTTAACCAAAATTTAATGGACATTTTTAAAAAATTAACTAAAAATGTCTAATTTGTAGAATTCAAGTGCAAAAAACTTTTTTTAAGATATATGCATTCAAATATGTATTTTAACTAACAAAGAATCATAATCTTGTTTGAAATGTATTTAGTGAAAAACATCATTTAGTCTATAAGTTACATTGTTGAAATATTCCAAAACCATTTATTGTGTTAAGAAGTGTATTCTACAATTTAAAGACGGAATACTTAATTTGCTCCACTTGTAATTAACAAGTATCCCTTTTAAATAAAAAATAAAATATCAACAAAACTAT
>APFE030823234.1:1922-56985 GCA_000404065.3 Pinus taeda | reverse complement strand
TAATATCATGGTTTTCGACTTTTCCTTTAACGATTTCAGAGATAAATACCTATTTTCATCTATAAAAAAATATTTAAGATTTATATAGGGAAGTGGGTTTGTAGAAAAGAAAATGTATAAAAATTAATTTAAGATTTATATAGAGAAGTGGGTTTGTAAAACAAAAGTATTAAAAGTTTTTTTAGCCTTACTTTGCATATTAATACATAAGAGCGTCCATTTGAACATGGAAAATGGGAAGGATAAAGAAGTTAAGTTTAGAGCCATGCATTCTTCAGGTAAACTGTATAAACTGTATTTAGCTGCTAAACTGTATATCTCCTTCTGTCAAAATAGTTGTAGGATACTTTGTTTTGGTTCAATAATTGTTAGGGAATATTGAGAAAAGGAACTTTCGTCTATGCAAAGTGTTGAATGACTTTATATGCACTGATGAATACATGAATATGTGAAATAATATATGTGTAGAATAAGACTTGTTTGCATAAGAAATGAAATATTTTTTGTGCAGCATTGTTCTGCATGGTTTATTGAGTCGAGAGTCTCATCATATTCATCCGTCAACACCCCCTCCGAAGACAAATAAGAAAGTACACTAAAATTTCCACTAAAATTAATCAGATACTCTTTTTTAGAGAAAACCAACATTAGATAGATTAGGACCTTGGGATAAGAGAGTAAGTCAACTACCCAAGGTTGCAAATCAAACTAGTGTCGTTAAAGAGTGAAAAATCCTTCTGTACTCATATTACCAGGACCACTCCACTCACAACGGAGCGAAATACGAGACAACATTGTGATGCGGGAGCACCCAGCAACAGAGCAAACAAACTGGACGAGAGGATCAGAACAAAAGAAAAGTGTGATTTAAAGCAGAAAAATAGATTTAAAAAGGATAAAGCAGATTTAAAGTGTGCATGCATGAAGCTTTTATGGAGAAAATAAAGAGAGGATAGGATTGATCCTTCCTAAAATTCTTATATAATTGTAATGTGATAAGGTGTGAGAGATATATCTTTTGTGAAGAAAATTGTGAGTGGGCAAGATGTAACCCAGCGTGAATTCGGTTTTAAGGCTAAAAGGCCTTAATTTTGTAACTGTTTTATATAAATTATGAAAACCTGTTCGAGTGTTATTGTATATGCATGTGTTGTGAGCTTGTATATCACCATCGATCATTTCAAGGTCGATGGCGATCTATATATATTGTTTACGTGTTATATGTGATTGTTCTGTTGATAGTGGAATTTATTAAACTGCGTGATAAATTGTTACCGAGTTTGGCTGGAGAATGAAGATCCACGTTTTAAAAGTTAAATCGCTTCCATTTAGGCTTGTGGGCCCATAACCCACAGGTCGAGGATCAAGATTTTTTAAAGGAATTGGGATTTTGGGTGACCCCCAAATTCTCATTTTCATCAGGTGGTATCAGAGCAGTAAAAGATTCCGCGGAACGAGGTACAGTGTGTTAAAGATGGAAAGTTTATGGTCTTGCTATTGTGCAGATGGCGGCAGCGGAAGGTGAGAAGATTTGCAGCAACCTAGAGAAGGATGCCAAAAGACCGAGTGCGGAGGGCTTGGGGAGGTATCCTGTAACAGAGGAGGCTATTACTGTAGAGGTTGGTTGCAGTGAAGGAATGCAGTGGATAAAATTGCTAAAGACCAGGAGAAGCATATGACCAGGAGGTCATAAATTTTTGTGCCTCGGGAGTCTGATGCGGGAGCACCCAGCAACAAAGCAAACAAACTAGACGAGAGGATCAGAACAAAAGAAAAGCGTGATTTAAAGCAGAAAAATAGATTTAAAAAGGATAAAGCAGATTTAAAGCGTGCATGCATGAAGCTTTTATGGAGAAAATAAAGAGAGGATAGGATTGATCCTTCCTAAAATTCTTATATAATTGTAATATGATAGGGTGTGAGAGATATATCTTTTGTGAAGAAAATTGTGAGTGGGCAAGATGTAGCCCAGCGTGAATTCGGTTTTAAGGCTGAAAGGCCTTAATTTTGTAACTGTTTTATATAAATTATGAAAACCTGTTCGAGTGTTATTGTATATGCATGTGTTGTGAGCTTGTCTATCACCATCGATCATTTCAGGGTCGATGGCGATCTATATATATTGTTTACATGTTATATGTGATTGTTCTGTTGATAGCGGAATTTATTAAACTGCGTGATAAATTGTTACCGAGTTTGGTTGGAGAATGAAGATCCACGTTTTAAAAGTTAAATCGCTTCTGTTTAGGCTTGTGGGCCCATAACCCACAGGTCGAAGATCAAGATTTTTTAAAGGAATTGGGATTTTGGGCGATCCCCAATTTCTCAATTTCATCACATTGGATTGTAATCAAAGGTAGCCCGCCTTCTTTCACAACTCCTTTGGGAATTTTGTGTAACGGGGGTCCCTTCGAGGATTTCGGAACTGAGTCGGGGACTCAGGTATCCTGCCCACACAGCGTGCTGTCTACGACTATGTCCCCCCTGGTAATGTCTATGATTTGAGGTATCTCTAATGGCCAATACTTCTAGGTACTTACCTAAGGTGACTAGGATGGGCTGTCCTGGTACCTCAAACGGATGGACCTACTTTGTCTTCATTTTTTGGGAGGGTGCTCGTCTTCACAAGAGTACTTGGCCCCTCAATCTGAGGTTCGGGCAAAGCTCAAAAGTAATCGTAACCGTACATTTGGCCATCTTTCTCTGTTACTCATTGAGAGATTGGGTTTCAGCTCCAGTAATTGGTGTTTATCAGACAAGGTACTTTCACTTTGTTTGTTGATTGTCATTTTTAGTGTATTTTTTCTTTTTAAGTACCCGAGTGCTATCGTTTTTGGAACTTAAAGAATATCACCTTAAAATTTATCTGGTAAAATATACCAGTCATTGTGACTACATCCGGCCCTCACCGTCAATCCAGATGGTTGTTAGGACTTCCTCCACTCACTGTGGATAATCTGCCCAGATCCACTGACTCGGTTTCTTCATCTTCGAAGAATCAGTCTCCTAAATTGCACACGGTGTCTATGTGGACAGCCAAAAATTTGTTTATTTGATTCAACAATGGCTAATATGAAATCCCCTGTTCTTCCTGCAGAAGAATTCGATTCCTAATTTCACTTGCAAGGCTGCAAGAGATTTCCGTTTGAAATCTTCTCAGAATTGATGGAATCAATAGATGTTACTATTGAAAAAACAGATGAGTCCAAATTAATATCACATGGATCTTTTGATGCACTAGTACTTCCACCTAAGCTAACCTTAACTGGCAACACCTACAAGGTCATCTCATCTTTAATAGTGTTGTGAATGACAATTTACTCTCAAACTTTCTGCCCTTATTATTGTTTCACCATCGAAAGTTAGCCTTGCTATATTAGTTCCCTCATTCACATCACATTATTCTTTACATGACTTTTTTGCTGTGGTGATTTGATGAATTCCAGGTACTACTATCACAGAAATAGAATCCCTCTACTAATATTATGGAGCCAACATTGACTACAAATGCCATTCCTCTGCTGCTGAATGGTTCCACTGACATTCAACCACTGCTCCAGATAATCGATATTGGTTCTGTTACATCATCAAAAACAACATCCTCACACTTTTGCATTACTCTATCTGATGGAACACATCAACGCAAGACTTTGCTACCATCAACATATAACCAACAAGTTGCATCTGAAGACATTCAAATTGGCTCAATAATTCTGCTTAAAAAAGCAGCTTGCACGGTGCTTCAAACCTCCTCGTAAGGCCCAACTTTTGAATTTTCCCTTTTCTATTTTTTGTCTTCTATACGCTTCCTGCATTACATAAATTAAAAAAAAAAAAAAAAAAAAAAAAAAAAAAAAAAAACTTCATTAATTCATTTCTTGTTTGTTTACATAAGGTCCATCTGAGTGGTTGAGCTTGAAGTTGTGATGTGCTCAGCATGATTGATGAAGGACTCATCAACACTGCTACATGCAAAGGCAGGCACATCCCAAGTTAGCTCTTCATCAACAACAAATACCTTGCCCTCTGTAGTTACTCCACCAATTACGGCAACAACTACAACAATTACATTCACGGCACTCAATCCTGCTCGAAAATATTGGTCAATCCAAGGTAGAGCATTTGCAAAAACATCATTGAAGACTTACAACAATGTGCGAGGGTCAGGAAAAGTTTTTGGATTTGACCTTATTAATCGTGATAAGGAAGAGATCCACCTTTATGCATTTGTTGAATTGGCTGAATCTCTTTACAGTATAATTCGTGTTGGGCAGCTATACATTATTTCAAATGACACAATTAAAGAAGCAAATCCAAACTACAACCACCTCAAGAACAAATGGGAAATTTACTTGTTTGCTGCTTCCACTATCAATCCATGTGCCATAGATGATCCAATGTTTCCTTACTAGAGCTTTCACTTCAAGACTATTGTTGAAATAAAAAGTGCAAGTCCAAATACGAATGTGGATTTCATTGGTGTTGTTACTTCCACCTCACCTGCATCAACAATTTGACGAAAAGACACAAGTGAAACATTAAGGAGAACACTCATATTAAAAGACAAGACGGGTTTTAGCATTGATGTAACATTATGGGGAGACCATTGTGACTCTATAGGACAAAACCTTGCTAAATTCTACTCTTTCGACAACCCACCAATCCTTGCAATCAAAGGAGGTCATGTATCTGAATTTAATGGCACCACAATAGGGACGATATCAACAAGAACTCTCATCATAAATCCACAAGTTGAAGAAACTCATCAACTACATGCATGGTTCCGTGAAATAGGTTATAGCTCTTCTTCTCCATCTTTGAGTAGAAACTATGGTGTCGCTTCGAAATGTGCCCTACCACGAAAGACGTTTCATGAAATTGCTGGCATGCAAACCTCCGATAAAGAAATATGGGTTTCAGTTTGTGCAACAATAACTGCTCTTCACATGGACGACTTCTACTTTCTAGCATTTCCATTAGATTTCAATGGAAAACAATGCATGAAGAAGGTTTTGGAGCATTCTAACAATCTTTGGCATTGTACAAAATGTAACGAAGACTTCCCAGAATGTGACTACCGTTACAAACCTAAAATTGAGCTACATGACCACACCAGGCACCTGCAGAATGTCACAGCTTTCAATGATGCAGGAAACGAGCTCATGGGCATCACGACAAAAGACCTGTTCCTTCTTTATATCGAACCAACTGATTTGTAGGAAATTTGTGGCCGAATTTCAGGACGCCGCTTCCTACTAATACTTTCCATTAAATCAGATTACTTCAATGGTGTTCAATGCTTGCAACCAATACTGATAAATTCAGAAGAAATTCAATATGCCTCTGCATGCAAAGAAGCCCTCAATGACATTCAATCAATGTCCACTTCAAAACGGCCTGTTGTTCGCCGCCTTTGAAAAGTTTTTTAGGGTCTCTTCAAACACTATTGTTTTTACATAAACAAACATTTCTTCACAACTCATTGTTTCATATTGTTGTAAATTACACCCATGTTATTGTGATGCACACTGTTGCTGCAAATACTCTCTTCCAGTTATTCCAAAATATGTATGTTTACCACTTTTCATTTTACATAATATAGATATCAACATTTGTAAATACTTACTACATAATTTTACCGTTCGTTGTTTACATGTCTATACATTGATCTCTTGCTTACTAATCTATTCATGCTATCGTTCAAACTTGTTAAAAAAAGAAGAAGAAGGAGGTAGCAAAATCTTGGTTATCTTGCTCCTTTCCTCTCAATAATAGATGCCAGAATAACATATGATTTTATAGTACTCCTAATTGCATGTTTTTCCTTCTACCTAATCTACCTACATTCACTTATGTTCAAATAAAAGAAAATATTTCTAAAACTTGTAATACATTCTCCAAACATGAAATACTTGTTTATGAAAATTAACACTAATTGTTTGTACTTGTTTAGATATGCCAAAAAACAATCAAAATGCGGACAAACATGAGCGGCGACGTCTTCTTTATGAACAGCAAAAGGATACAATAAATTCACGACAACGACTACTTTATAAAAACCGCAATAACCCTACTACTTCCTCTACATCCCTTCCCACCTCAAATCTCTCCCAACTATACAAACCAACCCATCTCACCTTCATCAAAGCTAATATAACACTCCCCTTAATGAAGAACACCATCGCTTTCGAGAAAGGATTGATGAACTTTCTAGCATGCATGTTTGCACAATATGCAAAGAAGCATACCCAGGAATGAAAACAAAGCTTTTACACGGTAGAATTTCTTGTTTTCATTGTTCATCATCTAAATCTACCAATAGTTTTTCTGAACTAAACAACATGAACCCTGGTGAACAACCCTATGTCCTTCAACAGTTAACACAAGTTGAAGAAATGCTCATTGCACGTGTTAACCCCATTCTACAAGTCACTCATGCTCGTGGTGGTCAATACAAATATGGTGGCCATACAATTAGCTTCCCTCAAGACATCACCACTATTGCCAAATACTTACCCCGAATGATTTCTGACTTAGACATCCTCATTGTGAAAGGGAAAAATCCATCTGAAAAAGGCTTATGAATTATTTGTTTGCAAATCATGTGTCCTTGTAGCCCTTGAATACAAAACAAAAAATGACCCTTACTGTGATGTTCAATTCAATTCATCTGCTATTTCTGCACTACTAGATCACCCTACCGATATTTCTTCTCTTCTCCATAATGTAACCACCTCCGCTTTTGAACCCCATCAAACCAATATTGATTCTACTTATGATACTGATGTCATGCTACCTCCATTAGAAATCCAACCCTCTTCTTTCATTCCAATACTCCAAAATTCAAGTACTGAGCTTGAGCACATTTGTAATTATTTGCACTTGATTGATTCAAATTCAACAAGCTCTATCGATTGGCCTCCAATATATTTAACAGCTATGAATGAATACAACACCATAGGCCTCTTTGCCATGGCATTCCCCACACTCTTCCTTACAGGCATTGCCATGATCATGCAACCAAGACTTACAAAAGTTGAGATGCATGAATATGCTTTACACTTGCTTCACTACCATGATAACCGATTTGGGCAACACCCAAGATTATGCTATTATCTTTATAACATTCTAATGCGTCATCGTAGCCAAACTACTGCTAGTGTTTTTGTGAAAAAGTACATTGAGAACAACTTGCCAACAACGATTTCAGACCTACGACAGTGTCTTCGTGACTCTCCAGATTCAAGATTGCTAGAGAAAATAATGCGGTTCGGTTCAGCACTACGGGGAACACAGTCTTTCTAGAATAGACGACGATCTGAGCTGACTGACATGATCACGCAAATAGGAAGTCCGACATTCTTTTTCACTCTCAGTGCAACTGATACTAAATGGCATGACTTGCACATGATCATGCCTGACAATGTTCCTTCCAATTCAGTCAACCACTTCCAATGGAAAATCCAAAACATAATTAAGAACCCACATCTAACAGCCCAATATATGCATTGCATATTTACAGTTTTTCTCAAAGAAATCCTGTAAAAAGGCCTCCATGCAGTAGAATATTGCTGCAGGTATTTTCTGATATCCATTTCCTTCTACATCAATTTTCTACATTGCATATATATGTTTTCACAAGATTTTACCTTCATATTATATTTAGATACGAATGGCAACATAGAGGATCCACACACATTCATGGCTTCCTTTGGTTGCAAAATTCACCAAACATGGACACAATTGACGAGAACAATGCATTAGAAATTGCTAATGCATAGAAATATTTCGACCACTACGTAACAGCCTGGAATCCACGTCAAGCAGAACACCGAAATATTCCGCTTCACCAATCAAAAATTCATAACCCATGTCTTCTTGACACAGCATCAATATTCACATCCAATCAGTTTGAAGACTATACAGAGCTTGTCAACTGCATTCAACGTAATACAAAGTGTCATGAGTCTTCTTGTCTTTGTAAGAAAGGCAATGTACTTAGCTGCCAGTATGGAGTACCATGGGAGTTGACGTCCGCATCTTCAATTTTCATTGATGATAAAGGTCATAAAACCTATGTCCCTGCACGCAATGATGAAAGATTGAATATTCACAATGCCAATCTACTCTCTATTTGGAGAGAAAATGTTGATTGCCAACCAGTGCTTTCTCGCCATGCTGTGTTAAAATATATTTCAAAATATGCAGCAAAATCAGAAACAAGATCTGAGAGCTACCGTCAAATGCTATCACAACTATCACAAAGTGCCCTTCCAGAAGCAGCTACTGTTGCCGTTATCCGAAAACTCCTTACAGAAACCATTGCAGATAGAGACATTGGAGCACAAGAAATATGCCATATGTTGCAAAAACTACCTCTTTCTCTCAGTAGCCGTACATTATGGTCTTTGAATGTCAACAAGAATATTTTCAAACGTGTTTCACAAGATACTGAGAACCCCGGTTTGACACAAAACTTTATCCTTGCATACATGAACAGGTCTGTCTCATTGGAATCACTGCCCCTCCTTGAAGCTTCACGCTCATGGTCATATTCTTCCCAGCGGAAAAAAAATTAATGGAAACACATATTCCCACCAATGATTGTACATGTATTGCCCTGTTATGATGTCATTCCTTCCTCTGATGATCCTTCTTATGCCACTTTTTTCTGGAGTGAATTACTATTGTATTTCCCTTTCCGAACACTCCCCAATGATATTGGTTCAACTGATGCAGAAATTATTGCACATTGGGAACAAAAAAAGGGTACATATACACCATGGCATGTCCATCGAGAAATTGAAAACCCACAAACCCCACATATTGAAGATCAAACTACCCCCGACATCCCTCCTGATTCCATGCAGATGAATGAATGGCAAATCCTCTCTCAGCTTCACCCAGGTTACAATATTGCAATTGATGACCTTGACATGATTGGCTACCGCGACTTCGATGCCAACCACAATTGGTCACATAATACTATCCCTCCCCACTTGCAAGAAACTGCCATAAATTTCGTTGAATTCAACCGCTCAATAATTCAAAACCAACATCATTATTTTTCCAACCTTCCCCAAGATCACACATTATCTCCTACCCAAAACATAGCCTTCACCACTATTTTCTCACACTTTAAAACCCCTTCGCCAAAACCCCCACATAAAATCATCATACAAGGAACAGTTGGGACAGGAAAACCCCATTTGATTAAATGTCTACACCATGCATTTGTGGAAAACTCACCAGCAAACAAAAACCCTTTGTTGTTACTTGCACCAACGGGCGTTGCAGCTTTCAACATAAATGCCCTCACAATTCACTCCGCCCTTCGTATCCCTATCCAAACAATGCATCCTCTTGAAGGCCAACCACTCCTACAACTGCAAGAGCAACTCCGTCATGTAGAGTACATTTTCATTGATGAAATGAGCTTCATTGGTCCAAAAATGCTTACTCGCATTGACGATCGTCTAAGAGAGGAATTCCCTCTTCATCGAAATGCACCATTTGGTAATCGCTCAACTATCCTTGTCGGAGATTTAGGCCAACTACGACCTGTAAAAGACATTCCTTTATACGCTGGGACATCGCATGGAACTGCACTTTGGAGCAGCTTCGACATATTAATAACACTTTCAATCGTTTTTCTTCAACAAGGAGATAGCCTGTCCCAGATTTCTTTCTGTCAAATACTCACAAATCTCAGAAATGGAATATCTACACTTGAAGATCTACAAATGTCAAGAACAAGTTCATCTCTTACACATGAAGAACAACGCACATTTGAAGAATCCATGCACCTATATGCAATAGACAACTCAGTTGTTTTGCATAATAAGAAAATGCTTAAAAAATTGAACATCCCAGTAGCGGTTTTCTCTGCAGAACAACAAACGCAGAAAACTCCTACTACAACAGAAGATGAGAATTTTCCTGCAAAAGTTCTCTTATGCAATGAACAAAAAGTTATGCTCACCAGCAACGTATGGGTACATGCAGGCCTTGTTAATGGCGCACTTGGGAAGGTCATCTCAATATTTTATTCTATTGGTTCAAAGCCCCCAGAATTACTATCCTTTGTGGTTGTCGACTTTATACAATACAAAGGAACACCATGGGACATTTCACACTCAACATATGTACCCATTTCTCCCATCACAAGGGGTGCACGCCGTCAAATACCACTTCAAATGGCATGGGCTTTAACGATACACAAGTCACAAGGAATGACATTAGACAAAGCAACAGTAGACATCGGCACCAAAGAACGACAAGGGCTAACGTTCACTGCAATTTCAAGAGTGCGGTCATTGGCAGACATTCAAATCAATCCAGCATTTCCATTCTCACGGATTGCACAAAGCATGAGAATCCATATCTTAAGCGTAGACAACAGGAGGAATCATTTCTTGCATCAAAATCTATGCAAGAGAATATACTCTAGCCAATCGTACAACCTGTTTTCCAGAATTAACCACATGGTAAACACCACTTGCTGCAATAAACAAATTTCACATACATTTGCTTTCTATTACATTTAACCTCATATGGTTTTATATTAGTATGAAATCATTTAGTTTATTTCAAATATTCAAACAAAATATTTCCCGCCAAGAACAGCAAGGTCTAGCATTCACTGCAATTTAGATTTTTTTTTTAAATTATTTATTTTACTTCAGCGCGTTAAAAAACATGCTTTCGCCAAACACATCCATTATCACTTACAATGTTCTCTTTTTGGATGGAAACAGGTATGAATACAGGCTATTTATGATTGTTGTATCAGTATTGCCAAGAAATTCAGCATCGTGCCCCAACAAACATTGCCTCTTTACCGTTTGCGTCCAACCATTGAATTGTTAAAGAAGGTAAAAGAAATACTCAAGATAACAATTCACATCCATGAAAGTGACACACACAGGAAAATGCACCGTCAATTGCAGGAACAACTCTGTTGCCTATGCCATGCCCCATCATGCATATATGATTAGCTTCTCATTGTCAATTACATCTATATGTAATAGAATTCTCTTATTGTACATATGTTTAGAAGGCAAAGAATACTTTCATTGTATATATGTTTAGTTATTACCTACCAAACATGTCTCTATGTGTAGACCATATGTAAAATTTCAAAAAATACATTGCAAAGCATGTACCTATCTCCAATATATTTGCTTGTAATAAACACACAATACCAAGTAAAATATTTAGAAGTATTCAAGTGTAATAAGTCTAGTATGTTCCACCAGACATGATGCATAGTTATGGAGTGCCATAAGTGTTTCTGTACCTACACTTTTATTAAAAAACTCAGTTTACATAGGTTTGGCCTTTTGAGTGTGGTTTCTATTGTTCATGGAATGCCAGATGTTATGCTACTCACATTAAGTTATCTTTCTTTTTTGTTTTCAAAAATGTTATATAGGAATATGTATACCTTACATGGGCTTCTGCAATGACATTTATAGAGTGGTTAGTTATTTGTTTTTAAATTAGAATACATTTACATGAAATTTTCAAATTCTCTTCCTTTTTGTTTCAATCATGTCAACATTTTTAAATACATGTGAATGAATAGAATTTCTGCTTTGACATGTTGCTTTGTAATAAACTGTACAATATCAATAGCAGCTGAGAAGGTGGCCCAATATTTTATAAAAATTCAACAATTCCAACTTCATAAATCTATCGGCCTCTCTTTGTACCTTTTGGGACAATTGCTAGTTTATGTATATATATATATAATATATATATATATATAATATATATATATATATATATATATAATATATATATATATATATGTAAATGATTTGCTGAAACAACACTTATCTATATTAAGTAATGTCTTTTTCTAAATTTAATAATATTCATTTATAAAGAAATCTGACACTTATATTATCTAATGTATGCATATTTATTATACAATTTAATAAATTGTTTACGTTCTCGATGGGTGGATATTTTTCTAAATTTATTTTAATGGGTATAAAATGTGAATACAAATGCATCAGAATCAATATATATATCTAAGTGGTGGCATATATTGTTTCAGTGCATTAATGACCTTATATAGTATTGTATATGTTGGTTACTCAAATACAACAACTAATTTAAACAGTGAACAAGTACTTGATTTTGTACAAAGACAATTATGTAAGAAGAATGATCTTTCTAAATTCAGATTTATGTGATTCAAAATTCTCCGAGGACTTTTTCTGATTGATCACATAAGGTTTTGGGGGTCAACGTTTCAAACCCTTCACTATGGTTCATCATTATGACATAAATGGAGGAGTTGATCTATATATATATATATATATATATATATATATATATATATAATATAATATATATATATATATATATATAGATATATATATATATATATATACTATTCTAAGAAAATTGAGAAAAACAAAAATAATAATTAATTAATGAGTTATTAATTTTTGACATTATTGATGAATTGTTTAATGTGGTTGATAAAGGCCACATTTATTTTTATTAGATATTATAAAAATAAAAATAAAATAATCATATATATATATATATATATATAATATATATATTATATATATATATATATATATAATATTATATTAATAAAATATTAATTATTAATAGTTTATTTTATTTGATGTCAATTTGGAATATGAAATCTAAAAGAAAAATGGGATTGAATTAGGTGGGAAGGATACCTTGGTCGATCTCTGAGAAGCTAGGGTTGGAGTTGAAGATAGGTTTTTTGAATCAGGATCTATGGTGGGGAGCGCAGGGTGGAGTGCTGCTCCCTCCTATAGTCAAGGAGTCATAGATGGAAGTAAGGATGTGAGAAATAAACATTTCAAAAAATCTCTGGAGAAGATTTCAAAATCAAGAATCCAGAGGACATCTGGAAGAAGTGGGCATCAGGATTAGGAAGGGAACCAACAGGAGACAAGTAAAGAAAAGGAGAATGGAGGTAGGAGTGAAAGACAGGCTTCCATAAGGACATCTGGGGTATGCAAACCCAACTAAGGCATTATTCCCTGGGTCATGTGAAGAAACCCAGCGATACAAGCACATAGGGATCATATGATAGAACATGCAATCACATGTAACTTCATGGGGTTATGACCGACAGAGAGGGCGTTACACGTTCTGATAAGGAGCCATTGGAAGCCAAAGGGAGAAATACATTTACATTTGGGTTCTAAGGGCTTTTTTACAGTAGTATTCACAAGCATAGAGGACAAAGACATAATGTTTGAAGGAGGGCCCTATTTCTATGTTGCGACAGGACTCTACATGTAGCCATGGATGATGAACTTTGTCCTGGAACGTGAAACTTTCACATCAGTACCAGTTTGGATCAGACTATACTCACTTCCTCTAGATTATTGGCTACGAGAATCTTTTAAAACCATAGGAAACAAGCTGGGGCATTTTCTAAAGATATCAAAAGCTACTTTGGAAGGAAGATATACCCCCTTTCCCAGAATATGTGTGGAAATGGATCTATCTAGAGCCTTCCGGAAGCGATAATTTTAGAATTATATGATGAAGATTGGGTGCAAACGGTGGACTATCAGCACATACCATTTAGGTGTCACAAATATCATGAACATGGGCATCTATATAGAGACTACCCCACAATCGATAGGGAAGGTAACTAGAAAAACACTATGGAGAGAGATCATGAGGGTTTTACCAAGGTCAAGAGCAAAGGGAAAGGGGGAAAACGTCCACACAAGAAGGTAAATGAGGATAGACATACAAGACACAACAACTTCAAGATCCTGAAGGAAGAAGAGGGGAACATGGAGACAGTCCAGGACATGGAGAATGTAACAAAGGAGCTAGATAAGACAACTAACATGGAGGACATCACAGTAAACAACCAACAAAAGGATGATGATCTACAAAGCTTGATGGAGATCAGTAGGGACCAGGAGATGACTCCAAGTGAAGTGGGAACAAAGGACCATGAGCTACAAGAGATTTTGGATAAGGAAAAACTAGATCTAGAAAATTTTCTTGAACAAGGAAAAACCATAGGTTTGGACTCCCTGCCAAAAGAGGATTATGACAGAGTGCAACAACTCTTTCTATGGAGGTCACAAGTGAAGGGAGCTGGAGTCAAAAGAAACCATGAAAGCCAAGAGCCAAGTGGGGTCAAGATGATGGAGAATTCACAAGCACAATCTCGAAAGAACTCAGGTAGGAAAAGAGGAAGAAAGAGATAGAATGAGTTGTTGAAAAAATGTGAAAAACTATTGATTAACTCAAGTAAGATGAAAGATCTTACCAGCTATTCCTTTACTAACATTTCTTAATGAAATAGATCTTTCAGGTTTGAAAATGCCTGGCTCTCACACCCTAAATTCATTAGTAACATTGATAAATGGTGGAGAGAGGAGTTGAATATTCAGGGTACAAAAATGCTCATCTTCCAACAAAAACTTAAACACTTCAAATCTCGTCTTAAAGCTTGGAACAAAAAGGAATTTGGAGATATCTTGAAAGACAAAAGAGAAACTGAGCAAAAGCTCCAAGAGATTAATTAGATTAAAATCACAGAGGGCTTCACCAAAGAGTCGCAAAAATTAATTGACTCTCTGCAAAAAGAATGGGAGGATC
This sequence comes from Pinus taeda, assembly GCA_000404065.3. Taxonomy (NCBI): domain Eukaryota; kingdom Viridiplantae; phylum Streptophyta; class Pinopsida; order Pinales; family Pinaceae; genus Pinus; species Pinus taeda. The sequence goes on along the minus strand of APFE030823234.1, from coordinate 42,354 downwards.
CATGCTCACAAGAGGAAATTTTTGGAGGCAAAAATAAAGGATATAATGGATTAGATAGGGAGAAAGAAATACAAAATTATTTCATAAATCCACTATGGCTCATAGTGCACACAATAGAATCACTAAGATCAAAGATTCTCAAGGTATTGAGCTTGTCTCTCACAATGATATTGAATCTCTCTTGGTACAACACTTCTGCAATATTACAAAGGAGCCACTGGAGGATAGATCTAGGTTCATTGACCATTTTACTCAGTACATCCCTAAGCTGGTTACCAGAGAGGACAACCATAATCTCAACAGGCCAATATCGAAAGAAGAGGTCAATGAAGTGATTAATGAAATGCAGAATGGTAAAGCACCAGGCCCGGACGGATTTAATGTAGACTTCTTCAAAGCTTGCTAGGAAACTGTCAAACATGATATCCTCAAGGTTGTGGAAGACTCAAGAAGATCAAAAAAGGTGCTAAAGTCTATGAATGCATCTTTCATAGCTCTTACCCCAAAGTAGGAATATTCCATGACTCTGGAGGGTTTTCGGCCCATAGCCTTATGTAATGTGCTGTATAAAATCATTTCCAAAGTGATAGCCAATCCTCAAACCACTTCTCCCCTTTCTCATCTTGGAGGAGCAAACAAGCTATGTGGAGGGAAGACAAATCCTCAAAAACATTATCCAAGCTCATGAAGTAGTACACTCTCTCAAAAGAAATAAACAAGCTGGTATGATCATTCAATTTGACCTAGCGAAAGCCTACAACAAATTAAGTTGGTCTTACATAAGAGCAGTTCTAAAAGCCTATGGTTTTGACCAGAATTGGATAAGGTGGGTGATGGCATTAGTTACCATGACCATTTTTTCCATTATGCTTAATGGAGCTCCATCAAGAACGTTCATACCCTCCGGAGGACTCAGACAAGGTGATCCGCTCTCACCATTCCTCTTCATCCTCATGATGGAAGGGATATGTAGAGTGATCAAAATGGAAAATGCTGAAAGACGAATTTAGGGTATCAAACTTACTGCGGATGGAGAGGCAAACACTCATCAACAATTTGTGGATGATACAATGTTGCAGGGCATACCTACAGTCAGGAGAGCCAGAGAAATCAAAAACATCTTGAATGACTTTTCTATGGTAGTAGGCATAGAGGTAAGCCTCAACAAGTCCAAAGTTTGTTTTCTTTAACACTAATATTGTTGTTGAGAGAGACATTACCAGAATTATTGGATTTCAAAGGGAACAACTACCTTCCGAATATCTTGGCATCCCTCTTACTGAAAAACCTCTAAGAAAGAAAGTGTGAGAGCCAATATTAAATAAACTTCAAGACAAGGTCATAAAATGGACATGCGGGTCACTAAATTTGGCACGATGCCTTGTGCTCACACAGATGGTCTTGTAGGCCATTCCCATTTTCCTGTTTTAAACTCTTCCTACTCCCCAAGGTTTTAAGTAGCAGATAAGAAGCATACAAAGGGAATTTCTATGGGGCAAAGGGGAAGAGAAAAAGAAGTGGGCTTTAGTAGCCTGTGACAAGCTCTGCAAGCCCAAGAGCCATGGTGTATTGGGGCTTCATGATATTGAAACCCTCAGCAGAGTTTCAGGAGCCAAGCTTTGGTGGAGATGGATTAAGGAACTGAATGCCCCTTGGGCTAAGCTATGGAAACAAAAGTATACCATGTATTGGAAAGAGAAGGATCACATCAGAATGTTAGGGAAAATCAAGGGCTCCCACATTTGGAACCTTGCTTGAGATAACAAAAGTATTGTTCAGCAACACTGTTTTTTGGAAATTCTAGCAGGGGACCTTGGTCGATTTTGGGAGGACAAGTAGGGATGAACTTGCAATTCTCAAAAGTGACACAGATAGAAAAGGTATGGTTTTGGTAAAATATTTCTGAGACCAGGAAAGGAATAATGGAAAATGGAGGAAATGGAAGGATCTGGCATATAGTGATGAAAACCCACTGAAGATCAAGGCAGAAGCTCTCACCCAGGATCTTGAGCATAGAAGGATTTGGGTATCCTCCTCATTGGATCAATTAATATGTGGAAAGAATACCGAAGGTAACTTTAACCTCAAAGAGACTATACAGGAAGTCACAATATTTAACTTTGTGAATCATGATCAAGGCTGGAAGAAACTTTGGCAAAGTCCACATTGGATGAAAATAAATTTATTTATCTAGCTAGTGCATCAAAGGAAGATCTTAAGTTGGGAGAATCTCCTTAAGAAAGGATTCATTGGGCCTTCCAAATGTTACCTATGTGGCACTTATGAGGAGAGTATTGAACACCTTCTCAACCTCCATTTTTAGAAAAACTGATAGGAATAGTCTCAGCATAGCCAACACTCTGAAGAACTGGAGGAAAAACTTCTCACGGAATGAGATTGTTAATAAAGCCTAGATTTTGGTTCCAGACTTTGTCATCTAGAATGTTTGGAAAGATCACAATAGTCAGATCTTCAAAAACAAAACAAGCATGCCCCAACACATAACTGATCAAATTCTAAGGCAACTCAAAGACACAGTATGAAGCTTGTTGAGGACCCTTCCTAAAGATCCTCCTCTTCCCTAAGAGGAGAGAATTACACTTCACTTGGGTCTCCAGTCTATCAGTCCTTTAGGAATAATAAAGGAAGTGAGCCTTATAAATAATGGTGTCAACTTTTAGAAGCCCCCTCCTTATGGTTTCCTAAAGGTTAATATTGATGGAGCTGCTAAGGGCAACCGAGGATTAGTGGGTTTTGGGGATGCCATAAGAGATGATCATGGACAAATACAGAAAATCTTCCATGGCCACTTGGGGAAGGCCACTAATAACATGGTTGAGCTCATGGAATTAGAGCAATTCTTGGAAATCCCGGTGGATTCAAGTTCACACAATGTTATATTTGAAGCAGATTCGGAATTAATCATTAGAGTAGCTAAGAAAATTACTAATGGAACCTCTCTAGTTAAAGTGTTGAAGCAATGGAAGCTTCTACAGGATTTTTACGTATCCACTCTCACCTGTGTACCCTTAAAACTGTCAGATTTTTTCATGTAAAAAGGAAAGCTAATATGTTAGCCGATCGATTGGCAAATGAAGGTGTCACCAATAGGGACAGGGATTCAAGGTATGCTTGGGACTTGTTACCTCTAGGCAAATTATGGGAGGACTGTCACTGTCAGGCAACCTAGGATATGGAACTATGGAATAACAAGATAGATCAACAAGACTCAAAAGACCGGTGGGTGGATGTAGAACCCCATCTAGTCTAACCCACCTTGATACAACTATTTTCCATAGTCTGGAATTATTTTGATTGGATGATGAAAGGATTGACTCAGATAGCACCACAGGATGAGGTGTCCATTTTCATTTTGTGTAGGTGGTGTTTGACAAAGGATCGTGGTGGATGGGATTGGCTTAAGATCTGCTCGCTGGACGGAATAGAAGGACAACACGTGGTGAAAGGATGTGTTATATTTTTCGCACTTTAATCGCTCCAAAACCACAAGTTGTATATTGGGCGGGGTCTGACTATTTTATGTTTTTTGTAAGATCGGATCCGATTCCACTCTTCATGGGACGCATGGCAAGGAAATGTGAGAGAAAATTGCCCTCATCAGGGGGGTTAACACTCATGCTTCTCATCCTCCTGACATTCACGAAGACTGTTGGATCTTAGTCTGATGATTAATGGTGGTGATTGGTTCGTGCTAGTTGGTTGGACCCGAAAAAATATTAGAGTGTTTTGCCTTAATTTTCGTCGAGTCCATTTGATAGTTTTCAGCTTGGTTGGTGGTGGGACCTCTTATGGACCCACGGTGAGTCATTTGCGGCCTTTTGTAACCTCTAGTTCGATGGACTAGTTCTCCATGGATTTATTAGTTCTTTTGTCTCATGGTAGCACTTCCAGATGGCCTGGTGCCTTAACTGTCTGGTGGTTCTTCCAGATTTTCCTGTTTAGGTTTCTATTGGTTTTGGGTAAATGGTTTGCTTCGGCCTACCCTGCTGACTGTTGAACTCTCACAGAGCGGGTGCGGCCTTTTGTAAATTATGTATTTTTAGCTAAGCTTAATATAATGTCCTACTCTTACCTGATAAAAAAAAAATAGTTTATTTTATTTTTTAATTAATCAATAGTTTTAATATTAAAATAAAGATTGCAAATTGAAAATAAATTAAATATAAAAATATATATATTAAATAAATAATGAAATTATATATAATAAGTAAATAATCATTAATAAATAAAATAAATATTATTTGAAAATGCATATATTACATAGTATTAAATAATATCAACTACATTATAATTATTTAATATTATAAAATATAAAAAAAATATAAAATAAAATTAATACTATAAACACAATTATGAAACCCTAATTTCACAATGTGGAAAGGTAATATGGAGCCTCATTATACTATTAGAATGTAATATTGGAAAAATTAGAATGCAATATAGGTTTCCTTCTATAATTGTCACACCACTTGTAAGATTCTCACAATGTTTGTAACAATTTGATGATATTTGTCACAATCCAATGTTGGATACATTTTTCCACCATTCAATCACCACACCATTAATAATTGTAGTTGATATATGTGGTAGGTATCAACTTAATGTATTCTATATTATAAACAAAATATTATAAACAATAATATCAATCCCAATATTATAAGCCATAATTATAAACCTTACAATTAAATATTAATAACAAAATATTGTATTAATAAATATTAATTTAAATATTAATATATTATTATATATTAATTAATATTAAATCCAAGGGATTATATACCAAGTGAATAATATTAAACCCTAGGAATATGAAACCTTACATTGATAAAGCCAAGGGATTGATACTAAAACCCCAAGGGATTATGAACCCAACATAATAATAGTAAGGAATTAATGTTATAAACCCAGGGTGTATAAACCCTATGAGAAATATAATAAACCTTAAAATAAACATAATTGATGATGATTTATTTTCATATTGAGAAAATGTGAAGTTGGATTACACTTTTTGCCCTTTTTTGAGAAAAAAAAATCATACTTAGAAGTTCTTCAACTTTCAACAAACTCAAACAATTTTTTTGTTTAGAATTTCATTCTACAATAATAATAAAACTTGTCAGAAATTTTATTAGCCTTTTATTACTTATTTTTCTTGAATTTTTTAATTCACGTTTGATATGCCAATGTAGAAATTGTTTGAGTGTGTGTTCTTTAAAAATCAAGGGATTCATAAAAAGTCATGTTATTTTGGAACTAGTGCGTTCTTTGTTAACTTGGCATTTAAAAAAAAAATGTGTTGCAACAATCTAGATAGACTCTACTTCGATATAGTTACATTTGCGAAACCAACTGATGCACTTCATAATTACTAGAATTTTCTGAATTGAACCAATATGAAAAATTAAAGATTTTGAAGATGTTTAGCAAAGCGTCAAGTTTCTCAACATATTAGTTATAAACTAAAAAACTAAAAACTACCCATTACAGAAGATGAACCAATGTAATGAACCATAATATTTTCATACTTTTGATAGTGCATTTTAGAAGATACATAATTTTGATTTCACTGAATCATAATGACCTTCATAAAATTTTTGCACACATTTTATTAGAAAATTAATTAAAATTAACAAATATCTATGAACTTCCATAAAGTTTAAATATATTGAAAGTAAATTCAATTATGCAAACATTGGTATTGGTTTCAAAAACAAATTCACCAAATTTAATGGATTTTAACCATTCCAAAGTTGGAGAAAGGAGACAAGCACCGAGTTGTTGTAGGTTTGCAGGTTAAAGTAGTTCAATCGAACTAAAAACACATTTGGCTGAACTTCTATTTGTCGTCAATGCATGTTAAAATAAATGAAGAATTAATTCAGTTGAATTAATTTAAAGGTTCAATGACAATTTTTTAAAAGTTTGGCTAAAAATGTGTCTATATTTTCCATCGGTCGTAAAAATGAAACAATGCAACCCTCCGAAAAAAATGTTTCACCTAAATGATATAAATAAATGGAGCCTAAACATTATTTTCATACTCTTTCCTCTTTTGGACTAAACTTTTAAAATATATCTTTTGGGCTGAATTTTAAAGGAAATTTTTTGAGTTGAATTTTTAAAGTGAATTTTTTCAGCTTCATTTCTAAAGTAAGGCTATTGGGTTGAATTTTTTAAGTGAGTTTTTTGGACTGAGTTTTTAAAGTGAGTTTTTTCTAAAGTAAATCTTTTTGGCTGAATTTTTAATATGGGTTTTTTTGAAAGTATATATTTTGTATTGAACTTTTAAAGTGAATTGTTTGGTCTAAATTTTGAAAGTGAGTTTCTTTTGCACGATTTTGAAATTGACTTTTTTGGGTTGGATTTTAAAAATCTACATAGATTAAACTATCATGGGAAATCAAATAATTTGCAAAAGAAAATATGATTATGATTGAATATCAAATAAGAGACATTGAGGCTCGTAGAGAATACTCGAGAAGCTATTACAAAAGAAAGAATTAAGGATTCTTAAATATTGAAAAGGAAAATCAATCTGAAAGTTGAAGCACATATGTAAATGTAAATATTATAAATTATGTTTAAAATTTAACTAGTGTATTGTGAAATTTAATTTTTATTTGATGAACTAATTTGAAAAATGTTTTGCAATGTAAAAAGAGAGATATTCCTCATAACATTGATGATGAATTTGAAAATTTTGAAAGACAAAGTGAAAAAGATAAAGAACCAACAATTCATGATGTTGTTGAAGATGTTGAAAGAGATTCAAGTGAAGAAGTTGAATCACCATTAGGTATCTATATATATTTCGTGTGTATTATTGAAATTATACATATTTATTAATTTCAGTTTCATTTAAACTCTATTTTTTAATTTAATTATTTAATGAATATTTATAACCATTTACACTTAATTTTCATATGTACAAATGAAATTAATATCGATGATGAGATGTTAGAAAATGTTGACACAAAAACATATGGAGAAAAAAAATTGACCATGTTATAGGATATCCTGTTAAGCACCTTATTGATAAGTTCTTAAAAGATGAAAATGTGGCAGTTCAAGCTCAAACTTTGAGAGGTCTCTTAACATCCAATAAATTAAAAGAATTTACAACTCTATAGTGTATTCAAAAATCAATGAAAGATAAAAAGGTGAAGAAAAATGTGATTCAAAAAATAAATAGTGCTTTGAAATCAATTGGAATATCTAGAAAAAAGGTAATAGATGCACGTAGAGAAATACAAATGGCAGTGGTTTCAACAAGTACTAAAGAAAATCACTTGGTCAAATCTATGGAAAAAAACATTAGGGACCTCACAAAAAGCATTACACAAACAAAGGAAAATTCGATTCCAAATAGATGTAAATGATGAGCTTGTTTGTTGGACAATTATTTCTAGGCAACATGTTGACGGTGTTGGACCCGCCAACATTCAAGGGATCTCCCTGGTATGAAGACCCAACTAGACCTCACATTGTTTGGTGTAGGAGTCCCATCTGGTATGATGGCCCAATTTCCATTATCTTAGAGATTTTCCTAAACTCTTGTTGTTCAGCACATGATAGTGATATACTTGGTCTTCGAAAAGCGAGGTACATGTGCTTGGTGAGTGCTTAGTGTAAGTTATATCTAAGTTCCTTCATTGTTGAGATGGAGGGTGAAAGTGAGTCTCTAATCGAGAGGGAGTAATCCCAACTCAGGTAAAGATACAAACACCACAATAGAATCTGCATAACCTCCAGTGGATTAGTCCACATGGATGCGACAGTCACAAAAACCAAATTTCAAGGGAAAACACATGCACCATCCAGCGGAACAATCCACACGGGGGTGATGGTCATTAACACCAAGAAATACACAAAGATGGTATGTCTAATGTCTGATGGAGTAGTCCACACAGACGAGACAACAGTGATAAAAAATATAACACATCTTCAACTATATGAGTACTAAAATAACCGAAGTAGTTCAATTATCTTAGTACAGGTTAAGAAAACATGTGTTACAAATAGTTAAATATTAGTCATACAAATGGATAGAAAAATGCCTGAAAACGTGTTTCCCTGAGATAGGCTTCTGAATTAAGAAAAATATCCAAGACACATATATACACCATACATCACTAGTCCAAGTAGTGGTACATTGGAGCCACTCCTCACTCCTCAAAGAATAGATTACATACTCTCAAGGCTATGTGGGAGGAGACAAGGTGAAAATTCCTATGCATGTACAACGAAGGGGATATATAACCAAGGGTGAACTAACACTTCTGACGCTTTGAATTCCCTCATGATTCTTCAACATCATCTATGGGTATATTGCACTTCCACGTTACATTACATTGATTACAACAAGTATGGCCCATAGTAGTGATGTGGTCGAGACAACCCATGACACAACTCGACATGACACTACTAACATGAAAATTTTGAATGTGGTGTCTGTGTCGAGCTGCTATGCTATTGGGTGATGAGTATGCTCTTGGTGTTTCATATAGTCACCTCCACGTGACGAAGTGTGCAAGGTATTTTATGGTATTTATATTCACTTGATGGTTCATGCATGTGTATGTATCTCCTTCGCCTTCTACTTGGTATGCTTCACATGTTCGTCCAACTGCGAGCAAGTCTCATACCATGTGCTCCTTCTTCATCTCATTCACCATCATGCCATGTTCCATTCATGTACCTGATCCTTCAATAACTCATGACAGGAAAATGTCAAATACAAAAATCTCCCAATCTACCATAATGCATTGTTTTTCGTGATCAGTCCAGGTGACCAAGAGGGAGGACAAGGTTTTTGAGACTCCACAAAGCACAACTCGGGCTAGGATGAAAGACTTTGGGCATTGCCAGGAAAAAATGCATGGAGGTCACTGGGAGACTGATTTGAGTAGTTCGGGACAAAAGTGACATCTGCGGGAGAGGGCTCAACTAGGATACATAATTGTGTAGTCTTTTTGGGGAGGCAGTGCGGGCAACAGGAAGCACTGGGAGTGAAAACCACACAGTTTTCTTGAGGAGTTCCGGATTAGGTTGTGGGAGTTGCTGGTCAGAACTACACAGTTCTGGGAGACAGTCAAGGCAAGACATGACTACATAGTTTTTTGGCTGAGTGGAGTGTTGCGTAGCAGGAGTATTGTCAGTGAAAGCTGTGTAGTTTTTAGTAGGAGAGTAGAGCAGGCTAGCAAGGGGATTTCCTGGAAAAATTATGCAATTTCCTGGGATAGAGAAGTGATAGGAAGCATAGGCTTGTCCCCCATGTCTGCACAGTATCTACAGGTAGTGTAGGCAGGCAGGCTGGAAAACTACTGTGTGGTTTTGGAGATGAGTGTAGCCATGGGTCACAAATAAAGTTAGATCTTCTAGTTGACCAGAGGGAGGCTTGTTGGATGGTCTTGTGGGAAGAGTGGATTGAAATGGATTCTTAGACAACTTCTACGTAGTTTTGGGAGGCAGTCAGCTGACTTATTTCCAAAATTTCAGAGTGCAGGCTACTTATGAGGACAACCTCAATCTTTATGAAGTTTTGGGCAATAATGCAGGGTCACTGAGGGTTGAGACTGTGTACTGCAGCTCAATGGAGGTCCAGTTGATGGAAGGTTGTTTGGTTGATATATTTACAGGAAAAATGGTTAAGTGTGTGAGTTAGCGAACTCATGTATATATGACCTTGTGAGCACACAATTAGCATGACTTAAGGAAAAGATGCCTCAAACCAATATGACAACATATGCTCAATGTGATCATCTAAAGGTGAGACTGACAAGTGGGACACTTAAGATGGGTCCTCAAATGATTGTGAAAACATTTGCGTGAGAGTTTCTACAACTTTGTGTGTGAGTATGATGGGTGTTTACATAGTCGGAGAAACTCATGCATACAAAGACAAACCTTTGATATCACCAGAACAAGGTTAAAAGCATGACATAGCAATCAACATGCCAAAGATGACAGTTGGTCAAACAAGTGAAAAGGAAGAAAGAGATGTAGACTAAACACATGAAATGAGTTTTGTGTTTTCACATATGCATGTTACTGAAGATAGGATGATATGACAATGAAAATTAATCCTGCAAACTCAACTAAGTAATGTAGTTCGAAAGGTGTTCTTTACTTACCATACTTACCCTTAAGATGATCATGCATCCGACGAAGTTGGCATGAGGTCCTGATATTTTTCCATCCCTTACTCTCTTGCTCCATCTCCTCAAGTCCTTGGGAGTGATCTTAGATTGTCACCTTTTCATGTAGTCATTGAAAGATAGATCAATATAGTTTCAGCAAGAAGTGATTATTGCTGGAATGAGAACCAGGGAAGCCCATCGGCACAGTTTCTACATGCAAGAAAAAGAGGAAAACTTGGAACATTGCACAGTTTTGAGGCATAGGACACTATTGTGGGATGGGGTCTTGGGAGGACACCTTTGCATAGTTTTGGAGAGTAGTGTAGCCTGGGCAGCTGAGAAGCAATATTGTGCAGCGTCTATATGCAAGGCTCTATTTTGGGATGGATTCAAGGAGGAAACATTTGGATAGTTTCAGGCTACAAGGTAGACTGAGTAGCTGAGGGACAATACTGCGTAGTTTTTTATGACAATAAGTTCCAGCTGAGGGAAGGACACTCGAGGAAACCACTATGAATTTTTGGATGCCAAGGGAAGTTTGGGTCTCTACACACTATGTAGTTTCAGTAGGCAAGGGAAAAAGCTCGAGGGTTGTAGAAGTGAAGCACATAGTTTTGGGAAGATGGATGAGGCTACGTTGTTTGGGAAATTAGCTAAGTGTGAGATCAGGGAACATATGTAAACAATGATAGGACTTGACTATGATCACACACAAACACTTAATGATACAATGTAGACCATCTAGAATTTATAAAGCATACTCTTCTTGATGCAACATCCTTCGCAACAACATTGCATGAAGTGAGTGTGAAGCATGTCTATGTAATGAAAAAAGCACACACGCACAATATTTCCCTCGAAGGAAAACAACATTCTCTTTGCATGGAAAACAACAATCCCTATGCCCAAAGACGACACATGTTGCATAAGGATGAGAAGATGAACAACTCTTAAGATCAAGGAGGGGAGATTGAGATCATTAGCTTACCAACAAGTGACCAAGGAACGATCTATAAAAGGATCCTAGTTAGGCTTTGAAATTTGCATATGAGTGAAAATTTTGGAGGCAGGTTGTAGCTGCTACAACATTGGTGGCACATTGGTATAACTCTAGCTCTTTGTATGGACCTTATTTTGTGAAAATTGTTTCTAACCTCTCTGGAAGTATCGTTTGATTTTTTTATCATGATGGCTTCCACACTAGCTTGTGTTGAAGATGTATTCGCTACTATTCTCTTGATCGGTCAACATAGATTCCAAGTCAAGTCAACTAAGTTTTTCTTATTGGGGATGAGGAGTATATGGGTGCACAAATAATATAAATTTCAAAGTTTAAGTTTCATCTCTAGTGTTGCTCCGCTGCCAGCAGGCCTGGATAGTACATCGGCATAGTATTTTTTCCATTTTTTCATTTTAAAAGAACTTTGCATAGGAACTTATTTATTTCAGAGTGTGAAGAGGGATCTAGAGTTATTGAGAGTAGAAGAGGTTTTTCCTTCAGAGAAGTATGTTATATATACCTCTGGCATACTTCTTAAGGTTTTCCTCGTCACCTTACTCTACTTGACTGAGTTGACAAGGGTTAACCCAAAGGATCGAATAGAGTAGGCAGTACTGGTTATCAGTGCAAGCATTGTGTTTGCTCCAAAACTCACTCTAAACAGAACGTATTTTCCATCAGTGTATCATCAACTAAAGACAACAAGATCTTCATAAAGAGAGAGGATAAGAAATAACTAGATGTTAATAGTTGTACAAGTCCTCTTAGAGTTTACCGACTTGTCTCGAGAGTGAAAGATGTTTAGATGTGTGGCTAACCTACAGATACAACCAAGCAAAGAAAGAAAAAAGCAAAAAGTAGAAGCAAAGTGAAAGAAAAACAATTAATTAAAGTAAGCAAGCAAGGAAACCAAACCCAGTTAGCAAGCAAACAAACATGCGAACGAGAAAGAAAAACAAATAAAGAAAGAAAACACTACTCCTACTCCTATACTAAACAGTGAGGGTTATGTGAAGCCACCATAGGCATACCCAACCTATAACCACAAAGATACAGGCAATTAAAACGAATAAAAAATTGTGTGCAACAGAAAATACAAAAACTTGACAATCTTGCACATGAGAGAGAAGGTCTTTCTTGTGGGCAGAAAGATGTGTTGCAACAACCCAACACAAATGCTTACCTATTTGATGACTACCATTTTTCAACAAACTAGTGAAGCCATCATAGGCTTACCCAACCTATAACCACAAAGATACAAGCAATTAAAACAAATAAAAAATTATGTGCAATAGAAAATACAAAAACTTGACAATCTTGCACATGAGAGAGGTCTTTCTTGTGGGTAGAAAGATGTGTCGCAACCACCCAACACACATGCTTACCTCTTCGATAACTACGATTTTTCAACAAACCTTGGAAGCCCGTTGTGAGTGTGTGTTCATCTGCACCAAGTTTCTTAGCGAGTGCAAGGAAGGACTAATGCTTGTTACCTGAAACACAACTTCCCAAGTAAGATTTTTCCAGCCATTTAACAATTAGATCATTAAATTCATGATGGTTGTTCTGAAATACTCGTGATATTTGAAAATATGGATTTCTGATTTTAGGGAGGGGATCACGATGGGAATATGGTACAGATAGATAGATCTGATCATTCTTGTCAATCATGTAAAGACAATGAGGACCTATTATAGCCATTAGTGTAGGCTGAAGTGCCTCACCTTCTTGATAGAAGTTTGACGAGAAATACTTTACACAGTGAAGATCATAGTGTGTGAAGAAACTATCATTTGCACTATTGGGAAAATTATAAACTTCATGATAGTCACCCAAGGTAGAAGAAAGATCTAACGAGTTAATTGACATGATAGATTCCCAGTTTGACATGAATAAAGAAAAATTTTGAACAACCTTCTGAACGCTTTGAATGATGGAACGAATTTCTTTGTGTGTTAGATATGTGTTGACAATGCTGGACCCGCCAACATTTAGGGGATCACCATGGTATGAAGTCCCAACTAGGCCTCACGCCGTTTGTTGTGGAAGTCCCATATGGTATGATGGATTGGTTTCCATTGTCTTAAGGATTTGCCTCAACTCTTTCTTGTCAGCACATTAGAGTGGTTTGCCTTGCCTTCAAGAAGTGAGGTGTGCATGCGTAGTGAATTCTAGTGTACTTGCATCAATGGTTGATCGGAGTTGACTCAACTCCTCGATTTAACCAAGATCTTTTACTTCCATGATGTTGTTAGAATTGAATTTAAAAGATAATAAAGGGACATATATGCATCTTGTAAAGAAGAAAGAACATGACAAGAATCAACAACATAAAACACAAGACGTTGATAATGTAGTTCGTCCAGGAGGGACTACGTCTCGGGGCCCAGTGTCAAGATGATGTAGGTTGTTGCGTTAAGTGTTGGAAAGAGTGATGATGTACATGCATGTGTTTTCTCTATCATACAAGGAATATGCCCTCATGCAGGAGTGGCTCCAAGAGATGTTCCACTGCAGGAACTCTCATTTAGAAAAGGACTCCTATCAGCATGACATAATTTCACATATGTGAATAAGGAGCATCCCACCAACATGGCTTCAACAGGATCTCAAATCAAACATACATGACAACACATGAGTATCCCCTCAACATGATGACAAAGGGATCTCAATCAAAAGATGACAATAAGTACATCTCATATCAAGTGCAAAACAAGATCCCACATCAAACAGGGATCTATACGATAGAATGCATCTCAAGCAAAGAGTTAAAGAAGTACATGATCACACTACATATACCTCACAACAAGGAGTTACCTAAAAAAGAGGATGATAAACTAATGGAGTTGTACCATCAATCTCGTGGCATCAAATCTCATGGAGTGATTGCTCACACATTGAATGTTTACACCTACACTCCACTTTCAAAAGTGGCCAAAAAATAGAATGATCAAATTCGAAATATGTTTCCACCATCAGTTTTGAGGCATCGGATGGTGTAAAATCGACTATCAAATTTTTGAATTCTGAGAAAGTGGAAATCCGGGGCTACAGGGATCTTTTAGATTCCCCTTAGATTCCTCAAAGATTCCCTTCTCCAAGTCATTTGAAGATTTTCTTCTCAGATCAAAATTCTATTTGTGCCATCAGGTTTGTGTCACTAAGAGGTGTAGGAAAGACATAAAGTTTATCCAATTTGGACACTGGCAAAATTTTTCCCTCTCAAGAATTTGGCTCAATCATGGTTCTATTTGGCTCTTATCCAGGCCCATGGTTCCACCTGCAAAAATTAATTAAAACCGTGTCTCAGTTTTTGTGCCGCATTCTTCCTCTGTCCTCCCTAGTGCAAATGAAAGTCGGGTCTTTTTAAATGTTGTTTGGGTGGAAATATCCATGAAATGGCCATTGGGCCAGTGGTAAACTTGGCAACCACATGCATGGGGTGGGGGATTCAAATCCCACCCATTTCAAAATGGGCGTGCAATTAAGTTTTTTTTTGTAACCATTATAAAATTGGTTGATGATCTGATATTAAATATGGAATGGAAGGTTATTAATACAAAACCATTTAGGTGTTTTGTTTGTTGTTTGATTGTATTAATGGTGTGCTGATGTATTAAATATGGAAAACTTTTTGGTGTGTGGTTTTGACATATGCCACATAGGGCCACTGCGTGGGTAGGGCTAGTGGAGCCACCCACTGTAAGTTCAACTCCCAATAGCCTCTTGATTTTTTAATACATTTATGGTAATGCAGTTGGGGTGTGGGTTGGGTCGACCAGAGGTGGCCTGCCCACCCCATATAATATGGTATGGTGATTGGTTGGGCCTGCTGGGGTCATGGCCCATCGACCATTTAATTAAAAAAATTTGTTTTAAATATATGTTGGCCATTGGGGGGTTGGCGGGGTTGGTGGCCCGCCACCCCATAACACACACACACACACACACACACACACACACACACACACATATATATATATTAAAACTAATAAGTCATTTTCAAAAATTTCAAAAATAAGTGATATTGGGCAATTTAATGAGGCCACAATTTCACCCACTTTTGGGAGCTAGATTTCATGCCCTGGGGTTGGTCAAATTGTAGGACACTTAAACATGGCCCACATCAGAACCTTGACCAAAACATTGATTGGATCTTTCTCCCTCATACGAGCTCGGATTTGAGTGGTCTTCACACCGTTAGAATCAAGGGGATGATCACTTCGATTTGGTGTCGGCTTTAGAACAATATTACCTCTTTTAATTTTAACCCTTTTTGAGTCCTTTAGGCTTCTACCTGTGTTTGGAGCCACCTAGATCAATGGTTATTTCACTAGAAAGGGAGAGGGTGAGAGTGAGTCCCAAGATGGTTGGGATGAAGTCCTAACTTCTCTAGGAACACACAACACAACAGGACATGCACAACTTCTGGAAGAGCAGTCCACATGGATGTGGCAGTCACAACACACAAGGTAAGATAACACATACAACACTCAATGAATAAATACGAACAAGTGCAGTGGTTGTTACAACAAGCTTTATGTGAAAGGTCTATTTGATGTCAGGGGAGATATACACCATGGGCGAGATAGTGTTAACATCATATACAACACATTTCCATTAACAAATATATATTACAACAAGTGAAATAGTTAAAGTGTTCAACACAAGTTAAAGTAACATGCATTACAAGTGTTCAAGATTGGTCTTACAATAGTTACAATACATGTGTGAAAATGTGCTAGCCCGTTAGTAGGCTTCTGAATTAAGCAAAAGTTCCAAGACACATCGTTACACCATAGATCACTAACCCCATGAGTGGGGCATTGGAGCCACTTCTTAATCCTCAAAGATTACAGACTCTCTTGGCTATGTGGGAGGAGCTGAGGTGAAAATTCCCTTGTACGTAAAAATGAGGGGGTATTTATAGCCAAGGGTGAAACTAACCTTTATGGTTGTTCGACTACCCTCATGACTGTTTGACTTCCATGACTTTTTTACTTTGCATGACTCTTTGTACAACAAGTGGGTCTCTTGGACTTCCACGTTACATTACATTGATTGACAATGTAGCCCATAGTAGAGATGTGGGTGACATGTCTCATGACATGACTCGACATGATAGTGTTGGTACATTCATGCTGCCGGTGGAGTGCATGTCAAGCTACAATGCTACTAGGTGGTAGATATCTTCATGGTGTAGCACAGCTTCACCTCTGCATGGTAAAGGGAGCAAAGTATTCGATGGCCTTTGGTTTGCTTGATGATGCTTTGGCATGTTGTTCCTTTTTTACATGTTGGAAGGTATGAAAAGCTCATATGTTTGTGAAATGTGCATGTTCATCTGCTCATTCGTCTATGAGCACATCTTGCATGTTTTCTCATTCGTCCATCTATGAACACATATTTTCGTGATCATCCATTTGTAAGAACATCTCTTAGCAAACATTGTTCATTCGTCCATTGGTGAACCCGTCCTTCTGCATGTTATCCTTTCGTTCATCCCTTTCATTGTCACACCATGTTTGCTAGTGTACATGTGCTTGTGGCCACTCATGATGAGATGACATCGAACCTAAAAAACCTCATAGTCTACCATGACACATGATCATTTAAAATGGAGGTGATCGAGAGAGATGGCACAATTGTGAAGAGGGATGATGGCTCTGAGCACTGCTGATGAAACTGCATAAGAATCATTGAGTGATGAAGATGGTCAATCCAAGACGACAGTGACTACCTGTGAGGTCTAGCTTGGCTGGAAGGAAAAATTGTGCAAATTTTGAGAGGGATAGTCTGGGATGTAGGAAGGTGAGGTAGGTAGAATTGTGCAGTTTCTGGAATGAGCTTGTAGTAGGGGATGGAACACAAAATTTGTGCAATTTTCTGTAGGAACAAGCTAGCATGCAAGGAGGATCAATAGGCAGAAATTGCACAGTTTTTGGGATGAACTAGCCGGGAGCTTGGCAGTCAAAACTGTGTAATTCCCAAGGTCACTGGCATTAGAAACTGAGAAATTCCCAAGGGGAACTAGCAGTCAGCTATTGGTTGCTTGGCAGCAAAAATTGTGCAATTTCTGGAGGGAACTACCAGTCTTCTACTTGGAGCTACTAGTGAGGAAAACTGCATTGAGGCTAATAGGCTAGGCTGTGATCATCTCTGCACATTTTCTGAGCTAAGAGAATTGTTGTCTAGAAAAATGCATGCTCATGAAAACTGTGTAGTTTCTTGGATAGGCAACCGGTCAGCTATTGAGAGGACTGACTAGAAAAACTGTGCAATTTTCTAGGGAGACAAGGATGACACTTAGTGTTTGTCCAGCCTGTCTATGCAATTTCCTTAGTTAGAAAAGCCGACAAGGTCAGTAGCCTTTGCGTAATTTTTTATGGGAATCAGTTGCAGTGTGGCTGCTGAGTTCGACTCTCCGTGTGGTCAACATGAAAGTTGATTGTATATCTTGTGATTAGCGCAACTTGGAAACACTTGTTGGGTGCTTTTGCATTGTTCTGGGTGAGAGTCAATCGAGTCGATGACAAGGTGAAGGTCTAGCTATCAGAGGAGAGTCTAGTCGTCATAAATTTAGGAAAATGGCTAAGTGTGTGAACAATCAAAAAATGCATAGTTGATCATGAAAACACATACTCATATGATTGGATGACAAAGCGAATCAAAACATCTAGAGACACATTTTCAACAAGACTGACTGACGGTGGAAGAGACAAGTGCAACACTCATGAGTAATTGTTGATTGATGGTGATGACACTTGTGTGACAATGAATTTGGCTCCATGTGTGAGTGCAACATATGCTTTCATAGCAAACCGAACAAGTACACATGAAGCTAAGACTTTGAGAATAACTAGAACATGGTCGCAAGCATGACTTACACTCCAACATGCAGAAACTTGGGTGAAATGAACAAGAAAGGTGGATGCAAAGACTCCCAAGGGCTCATGGAGTGAACCTAAGGGTGTGTAGTCATCAAGTGAAACTCCCAAGGGAGGCTCTGAAATTAGGTGTAGGCCAAAATTTTTGAGGGTGGTTGTAGCCACTACAACACTTGGTGACACACTAGTAGAACTCTAGCTTCTCTCCCTTGGTTCATTCCTAGCACAGGGCCTTGGTCTTTCAGGGAGTATTGAATCATTATGTGGGTCACTTCAGCTTCCCCACTTACCCCATGGACATACATGGTTCACCATTTTCCAACTCAGTCAAACACAATCAAAATATCAACTTAGATCTCAGTTTTTCGAATCCGGGAATGGTAGTTTAGCTCATGAGTTGAAGATTTTCAGAATATAAGTTTTCATCTTTGGTGGTTCTCCACTGCCAACAAGGCTCGACAGTACCCCGGTGCAATAACGTAGGGACACAAACATTGTTACACTGCCACCAGGCCTTGTCAATAGCCCGGTGGACTTGCATGCTTCACCTCTCTATGGAGGAAGCCTTTCTCTTCTTTGACCTTTGTACTTTTCAAGAGGACTCTGCATAGGACCTTATTTATTTTTTGGGTGGAAGAGGGATCCCAACATATTGAGTGAAGAAGAGGTTGTTCCTTCAATGTAGCATGTAAGACCTCTGACATAGGTTTTCTCATTTGGATTTTCCCCTTCTCCATTTCTACTAGTTATATGAGCTTGAACGCAAAGGGCAGAAGGCTGAGTATGTGCATGGGGCTTCCCAGTGTGGACATAGGTTCATGGTTGGAACAAAACTTCCCTTTGCAGATGGCTTGTATTTTCCGTCAAGAATTCATTGGCCGAAGGTTATAACCAAGCATAGGGATGATAGACAGAAGACTGGCCAAGTGCTGTAATGTCACAAGTCTCTTCAAATTTCAGCCACATGCTCTATTTAAAAGCCAGATCATAGTAGTTGGCAACACTTATTTCTAGAAATAAAAATAGTAATATACAAAGAAAACAAAACAAATGTAAACAAAAAGTAACCAGACTCAAACAAAGTAAAAACAAAGATAACAAGCAAAGCAAACAAGATGAAAACAACAAGAAACAAGTAGACTATGTACAAGGCGCAGGCACAACCCGGGCTACTGAAATTAATGCTTGATATCTTGGCCACTGAGATGAAGGTTGTCAACCCTCCTGACATGTGATTGCAGATGACACGTGTGTGGGCCAAGACTATCATGGACCAGTTTAAGTCCACTGGCTTCCACTGCTGGAACTTGGTGGCATTCAAAAAAACCTTTAAGTGAAGATAACACCACTGCTTTAGGTATCACGTGCAACGTAGGCTCAGATGATGGCACGGGGTAGTTGTTTTTATTCTGTGAATGGTTCAAGTTCCTAAAATCAATGCATAAGCATCTTTTCCCGGATTTCTTATGTGTTGAATTTAAAATAGAAACCCATGTATGACAATAAATTTTGCAAGTGACCCAAACATCCAACAATTTAGTCAATTCTTTTTGCATAAGGAGTTCAAATGATATATGTGTTTTACCTGACTTTTGTTGCAATGGTTTGGCTCCTCCTTTACCTAGAATCCCGTGTTGGGTTATTCATGTGTCGTATGTACATAGGTCGCCATCTACCCTCATAGACACATCTCAGTATTATTTGATCATGTGTTCCAAATCTGACCACTACTGCGGCGCGCAATTTGTCCCAAGACTGACCATCTTCAGATTGTGATTGGTCACCATGATGCTATGTTCGTTCATAGTGGTGGGCTTGTGGGTTCTACTATTTCTTGGTCCTTAACCAAAGTTTTGCAAATCATAGAGCTTGTTGATAAAACCCAACCCCTTGGGGATGGGGTCACCCTTCTTGCCCTCAGTTGTAGTTTTCAGAGATTTCTCATGCTTACCTTCATCAATCATTATGTTCTTGAACATATCAAGACTGTTCACAAAGTGTAGTACTACTTTGATTGCGACCATGTTGAGGTTGAGGGTTCTAGGTGATCCCAACATAAGTGCTTCATGTTCAGTGATGTTGTTTGTGAATTTGAACTTCAAGTAGCTTCAAATCATGCATTTTTTGTTGTTTTGGGTGACTGAGCTATACCCGGTCCTTAAGTTGTCATTATCTTTGATTTGTCAACATCCATGGCCCAAAGTTCATTTATACACTAACCATTTGAAATGCTTGTACTTCTTCTACTACTGTTGTTGCTACTACTGCTACTATTACTACAATGAAATGTACAAGTTTCATTACCATCTCTTGGGAAATGAAGGAGTCCCAACTGTGCGTCTGATGATATTGTAGTTGGTCGGGCAAGATAACACTCCAATGTTGTTGCATGGAGGCTTTTTCCAAACATGAGTTCTGCAAAAGCCAATGGTTCATTCTCACCATTAAGGGGAGTGAAATTGTGTTTCATACACCTCTCGGATAACACCCGGATTTGGTTTCATTTTCCCTTGTACGGAAGCCACATGTGAGACCAATTTGCAACAAGATATCCATCTAGCTTGTTGAGCGAGTCTCTGTTGAGTAATAGACCATATGCTTCTAGTATGTCCAAAACAATTATGTTGATGCATTGGTGTACTCGACTATCATGAGATAGTTGGATGATCACGTCTCAAAGTTCACCAATGGTTGGTACTGATGTTTGATCAAGTTGGATGATTCACGCAGATGTCTTGCTCCATTGCACGTTGATATTCTTAGCAATGGACAACGACATGACATTGTCTATTGCACCAGAATCAACCAAGCAATTGTGAACATTGTAGTTAAAAACATAGAAATAAGGTAGGAATGAAGGGAAACCCTAAGTTTGCTTCTTCCATCCAGAGTGTGTTGAGCACTGTGGAAAGTGATCTAGAGGTGTTATTTCCCCTTTCTTGGTGGAGGTTGTGCTGGCCACTGTTGTCTATCGCATTGCACACAACATGATATCTCGTTGACTCTGGACTTTAGCTAACTCAAACAAACTGATGTTTTCTTGAGTTTTCTTCATGTCTTCAACAATGGTGTAGTCGAGAGGTGGTAGACTTATTGAGGTGTTCGGGGTGGAATGGATGTTCGTGTTGTCTGGTGGAGTGTTTTGCAACTTGGTGCTCATGGATGTACTCCTATCTACCGTTGTCTTCCTAGAATTGCTTTATGTTTTCTGCTTTGGGTTGTCCAATGGATCGGCCCTCTTCATCAATAGTCTCACCTTTTTTTGCATTTCCCCAAGCGTAGGGGGAGCCCCTTTACTCCTAATATTGTAATGATCATTTTTATTTTAGGGTTGATTCTCGATGTTCATATTTGACATTACTTGCGAGCACTGATATTCGTTCACCACATGCTCAGAACCTAATGTTTCATAAGGTGCAACCTCTCCATCATCATCAGTGTCCTCTGGCTACTCCTGCATATTGCTTTCTGCCTCGAGTGTATGACTGTAGACAGAGCTAATGACTTTCTTTCAATCTAAACAAGAGTTCTTAGGGTGATGTTCTTCATGGAAGGAACAAAACCTGGTATATACGCACTATTCGAGTTCAAACACAGGCTTCTATGTAGTTTTTGAAGTGAATCAGTTGCTGCTTGGTGAGCCACTTGATGAGCTACTTACCTGTCTCTGTTTGGGTGGATGATTGCTTGCAAATGTGCCCATTTTCAATTGTTTGATCTCACACACTTTTGTAGTCAACTTATTGACAAGGCGAGTGAGGGTCTCAATATTGGTTACTTCCTTGTCTCTAGCCTTGCTCTCCATTGCTTGGGGCTTCCTGCTCATCTCCTTGGAGTCCTTCACTGATTCATCATTCTTGATGATTCTAATTTCATGCAAGGCTTTCTAAATAGCAATAGCCTCTTTGGAGCTTTCCAAAAGTGTTGGTTTCGTAGCTCATTTGACAAACTACGCAATGCTGGTCAACAGTGTGGAAATATAATAATCAAAAGTGATGGATTCATGAGGTTTAGTATCTGCTACAAACTTGTTCAGAATATGTGTAAACCTCTAATTGAATTCCTTTACCTTTTATTTTCCCTCCATCTTGAGGCTTCCCAACTCTTTCAGTAGCATGGCTGGGTCTTGTCATTGACGAACTGCTCAAGAAACATGCATTTGAATGCACCATAGTTCTATATATAGTTTGGTGGAAGTTTGTGATACCATGTATCTACACGACCATCCAAGGTACATGGGAACAATATACATACTACGTCATCAAAACATATCTCAAGTGTCTGTAGCCGTAGGTAGAACTTATCAAAGTGGTCTTCTGCCTTCACCGTACTGTGAGGATTGATATTGATGTTCATCCTCTTTGGTTGCTTTGGCATCTTGTACAGAACAACCAGGAGAGCTAATCGTCCCTGAGTCATCCATTCAATATTTGGGTTAGCCATCATTTCTTCTTATTCACCCTATTCCTCTCTTTCAGAGTCTGGTGGTTTCAGATCTGAGTCTGTTGGTTCATCTCCACCTCCACCTCCTCTATTCCCCCCCCCCCACCTTTTGTACATAATTTTGATCCCAAGATCACAAGAGTGTCTTATTCACCTTGCCGAAAGACCGGGGGTTCCTCTCCATATTCAATAGCTTCTGCTAGACCTTCAAGTGTGGCAAGTACTACTTCTTCCACCAATGATACAACAACTCCTATGGGAGTGGAATTTGACTTCCTTGATGCGTATGGAAGATGTTGTATGCTTGGGATCAATCTGACTGCTTTCACAAACTAGCGAGTGATGGGACAGATGGAACAAAGTTGATGATATGGAATCTCGTGTTCAATCCTAAGAGGTGAGGAGTAACCAATTGCATAGTTTCTTATAGGTGAGAGGGAGTGCGAGTAACAAATGGTTGATGAATGAGTGTAAGGGGATGTTCAACCATATACAATTGGCTTCTCTCCTTCTAATGCCAAAATGTTGACAGTGCTAGACCTGCCAACATGTAAGGGAATCTCCCCAGTAAGAATTCCCAATTAGACCTCAGACCATTTGGTGTAGGAGTCCCACCAGTGGGTCGTACGGTAATGCCTTGACCATGATTTCATACAAAGGCAAGTAAGATGTCCCTGTTGGTAGCAAGGGTGTGACAATTATAGTATGTCAAGGAAGGTGCATGAGAGGTTCTAACACACTTAGGGTGAAGCGAGTGTGCCCCTTGGAATCCTGTAATAGTATGCGGCTTGGAAGGGAACACACGAGTGAAGATGCATCACAAGCTGGAAAGAAAGTTAGCAAGAAATCCAAAGTGATGGTTAAACCAGCAACACATTTTAGAAAGAGTCAGACATACTTATACAAAATAATCGATACATGCATCATAAGAAAAGAACTATATATATCATTTAGAGTAAACCAGATAGCATAGAGTACAATAAAATATATGCATGAAAAATGTTGGCTTTGTTATATTAAGAAGTGTATGTTCCAGTCATACAATACAATCCTATCCAACCCTTCTGATAATAGAATGTTATAGCCACAACCGCCTACTCCTCCAAAGAGATGTACTAGATCTGTGCAGTGGAGAAGCCAAGGTTGGTTATAATAATGTCCAAGATTGCTCTAATATAGTCCTATCAAAAGATTGCCTGACCAAAAGCCTTTACAATGAGTTATGAGGTTCTATTTATACCAAAGGGTAGGGTGACTCTTGAAATTCCCCATTGTAATAGTTCATCTACCCTCATGACTCTTCATCTACTCTACGACTATTACATCCAACTATCAACACTTGAACATCCACTTGAAAAGACATTACATTGAAATGCACATGTGCCCATGTGAGACAAAATGGCTTGAGCAAGCCATGCAAGACCTAACACTCAGACCATTCTGGTGAGACAAACCCTTTGACATGCTTATGATGGTCAAAGGTGGTGAACTGATGCCAAGCTTGGTTGTCTGTGATGGTGTCTGTGCACTCAATGGTGACATCTTACTGAAGAGAACTCTTGCCTTCATTGCATCCGAGTGCATTGATATGGTTCCTCTGTCCAACTCATCTGACCGTATGCGTATGGTCATCTGGGTGCAACCGGACCAATAACATGTTGATCCATAGTGTCTACATTTCTCTCCAAGCATGTGCTAGTGGCTGTGCACATCAAATTGTCAAAGTACATGTTCAACTCCAATCAAATTTTATTCTTTTATTCGCCTTAGTGAGTGTGCCAAATGGGAGGGATTGCTTATGTGTGCACAATGAGATGCATGTTGTTGCATTCCCTTGCATGTGATCAACAACACTGCTCACATTTTCTACTCTATGCAAACTACTGGGATAGATTTATAACTTGTATGGGCATAGTTTCATCTGGGAGTGCATGTCACACTCCCTTCTGTACCTGTTCCTACTGCAACTCATTATCTCGTCTATGCAGCTCCTGTTCTTCCTTGAGTTGTTGCTTTAGCACATGCAACTCCTTCTCTATTTTGTTGTCTTCCTTCGCTCGATCTTCATGTTGCACCATCACCTCATAGCCTAAGTCTCCAATGTTTCTTTCATAACAAGTGGATCTGCTTGAGCTTGCAACTTTGTTCTGCCTCTATGTTGTCAACAAACTTCCTCTTGTGTCCGTGGCATCCGGTATGCTGCCTTCAGCTACTATTGATGGTGTTGCTTGCTGTGATGTTGCTATCATCATATCTTGATGTCCTTGTCTATGAAAAAATTGATGTCTTCGTGTGTAGAGAATTTCATAGACACTTGATCGAATGCATCCTCAAGTGTGCTCTGAACAGTGTCTTCGACTCTACTCTCCTAGAAACCATTGTACCTATGATTCTGAGAGGCAGATGAACACCTATGAAACTTGGATACATGACACCACTCATGGCAAGCAATTTTTCAGTTGAAAACCAAAACGAACTTGAGAACTAACTTACAACATACCTGGGTGACTGATCATGAAGGTTGTGCAATTTCCACTGGGAGGTTGGGAGACTGACTTCCAAAAATGTGTCAGGCATAGTCTGGGATGTTAGGAGTCTGACTGACTACTGGAACTACACAATGCACAGTCCAATTTGGCCTGATGAGGACTGAAACTACACAATGCACAAATTTAGTCATTTGTGACATGCAACCATCAAAATACATTGCGTAGTTTCTGGGGCCAATAGGACACTCCCTCCAAGAATTTAACAATGCATGCTTTCAGGTTAGTGCCTGGCTAGACTTACACAATTTCTAGGGGTAATGAAGAGCCTTTGCTTCTAGAAATGCACAGTGCTAGCTAGGCAAGGCGTGGTTTGGGCCAAGGCAGCCTAGTCTGGCCGATGGGGGATTGAAAAAATGAGAAGTGTGAAAGCATGATGAGATGAGTGAAAACAAGAGTGAATGATCATTCATGCAAGTAGCAAGTGCAAGATTTGGAAAATGGGAAAGCATACGTGTGCATGAAGAAAATCGCCACAACAACGACTGTCCATGCAAAATAGTGTCATGCATGCAGTAGTAGTGAGATGTTAACGAAAACTAAAATGGTGCTAATACAAGCTAGTATGTATCGGAATGAAAACAAGCACTCACTGAAATTAAGCATGTAGCATTCATATGAAGTCAAACACAAAAAATCTCCAGAAATGTAGCGCAAGACATGAAAAGTGGGCTTACCCCAAAACAACTGAGCTGAATGTGCCGAGAAATCCTAGATGCAATGTGGGATATCAGAGCTCCAAGATCAATGTGAAGAATGAGCTCTGCTGTGTCAAATTGATGAGTTTCGATAAAATCAAGGTTGTGAAGGGCATGCCACAAATATAGGGAAAGAGACACTTGGTGGGAGGTTTCTAAAATTATCCTTGAATTTAACCTCCAACTGCGAAAAATAGATCCCTGAAACAAGGGATGCCTTTTCATGCTACCTTCGGAGGAGCATCCCATGTATGAAAATCAGTTTTTCTCAGTCCCAAAGGGAAATGACCAACTCAACTGCACATGCAATAGTTTACTTTGCTGGGAGGAAAAAATGCAAGTTTCTCGGAGGGAGCTTGACTAGCTGCCCAAAGGGATTACGCAATTTCTAGGCAAACTAGCTGACTACTACCTAGAATTGTACAATTTCTAGGTTGAGCAGCACTGCTAGGAGGAATTGCACAATTTTCTCAATGAATAGTGACAGGCGGATTTGCACAATTCTTGAGCCTAGCAGGGTGCTAGACACAATTGCACAATTTATGGAGGGAAGACTAGTTTCCCTCCAAAATTGTGTAATTTCTTGAGGGAGCTTCTCAACCTGCAGCTGGACTAAGTTTGTTGAAACAAGCTATGAGGGGGATGCAACATGATTTGATGGACATGTTGTCATTCTGTAAGAAATTCACTGAAGCTTGTGTACTTGACAAGACAATACATGCTTCTGTGAAAGGTTGTTAGGGAGGCTCCAAAACGAATCTAAGGAAAAATTTTGGAGGGTGGTTGTAGCTGCTACAACAATATGACAGAACACCCACCTGCAACTGGTGAAAAATTGTGTAGGAATCATGGTCATCACATGAATGTATAAAGGATACCAGTACTGTGAACGTGTGAAGCGAGTTGGGGTGTGGTGAAATGGGAGAAAATTGATTCACATGATAGTTTGTGCACTTGTCATCAAACAAGGAGATTGCTGGTGTGATGAGAGGGCATATTTGAAGTGCAAGATTCATAAGAAGACCAAGGAGATGATCATGAGAGGTAAAATTCGATAAGTTTGATTCCAAAAAAAGACATTCTTTGAGATAATCAACTTGATAGTTTCATGATTGCATGAGAGATGGACACTCCCAACCCGAGTTGGATGTAAGATACGTGCATGAATATGAACACGTTGTAACAGAATCGTGGATTTGATCATGAGAAAATTTTGAAATCATGAAATATCACACTTGGAGTAGTAAACATTTTTTAAATGAGGATCCATGTTGAGTGCATACATGCAGATAGAAAATTTGTGCATGAGAAACTAGATATGATTCAGTTAGAGGGGCTTACCAGAGTCGGGAGGTCCTAACTAGGCTAGGCTATTATCGCTGATTTCAAAACTTATCTTAGGATGGAAACCATCTTTGTCACAAGCTTCATCAAACCTTTCAGCTTCAGCAAGTTGAATTTACGAGTTATCTTCATACAACATACAAGATGATGATGAGTGGTAAGAGTCATGTGCATTGAGACTATTTTCATCATGGACAACCTCACTGCCTTGTGTCGATCAAGGAGATAACTTATCAGATGAAGAATCAAGATAACAGGGAGTATCTCTGTCGCATGTAGATGCTCTATGAATGGTAGGACACACGGTCAAGTGAAATACAAAGGAAGTTTTGATATGGACGTTTTCTTTAACCAGAGCGCATTCTAGATCTGAGTTAGAGTGTACATGAGAGACCAATAGATGACATGATGTGCTTGGGAATTCATCACAACATATGGAAGCATGGGAGTGGTAACAACCCAAGACTGGAGGTCGATCGAAAGAATTAATTGTGCATGATGTTTCACTAAGATTAGCAGGTTGAGAATCATTCAAGAATGGAAGCTCATTGTGTTGATGTGAACCATTCTGAAGCATATAGGAGGAATTTATTGTGTCTTTGACCTTTTGTCTCCTCTACCTGCGTAATGAGATTTTCTTGCACATGATTGCAATTTGAGCCACCAACTTGAGAGTCAAGAGAATATGCACAATTGGTTGGTGAAGCAGATTGATCAAGAGAGTCATGGTACAAGGAGTCATGGCTTGTAGATGATGGAAGATGGTAGAGATGTAGACTAGACTCGAGACTTGAGTTATGAATGGTGATGTCCTCCCATGGGATGGAGGAATGAGTCTTTGCCATAGGTTTTTTGAGCCATTCTAGAATTTCCTCCATTGGAGTGGGAGATGACTAGGAGGATGTGCTACGAACATGATGCACAAATTTCTTAGCTTTTTGACCACTGTGAGGGGACACCCTTCGCACAAATTTCTTAGATTTGCAACCACTGTGAGGGGGCACCCTTTACATAGATTGATTAAAATTTCAATCGTTGCAAGGGGGCACCCACTTCGAGACCCAAAAGGGACAAGGAAAATGACCAAATGGGGCATTAGGATCCTCTTATGCAAACTGAGGGGCCTCACGATCCACAAGATTCAAGCAAGAAGGGATATCAGGTGGTTCACCGTGTTGGTTAACATGAACCAAGCATTTCAACTCTTGCCTCATGAAGTCAAGGTCCAAAAAATCTTTAGGAATTTCATGACAGAGGTGAAGGAATCAGGTGCAAAAGTCCTCAACTAATTTTCTAGGCTTCATTCTTAAATGAGAAATTCTTTCATAGATATCTTGGTAGTTATACTTATCAAAGGCTTGATGGAGCTCCTTGAGGAGAGTAAGAAGGGAATGGATAAAAGAAGGTGGTATGGTATGGCACCACCAATTAGCATGACCTTCAAGGGCGAGGAAGAAACATTCGCAAACAAGCTCTTCACTATTGATTTCATGAGATTTTCATAAATGAAGAAAATCAGAAATTTGTTTGGTTATGAAAGTTTTGTCCTCACTGTCAAACTTTAACAAGGAAAAGTGATCAAGAATCTCATCAGGGAGTGATAGCTAATTAAGGGAGAAATGGGAGAAACACCCTGAGAGAATGATTTGTGTATGATCCGATTTGAATAAGAGATTCAAACCAGATGAAATGGTCTCAAGTTATCATCTATCCCTCCTTCTAGTGCCAGAAATGTTGATGGTGCTAGACCCGCAGACATTCAAGGGATCTCCCCGGTATGAAGTCCCAACTAGACCTCACATCGTTTGGTGTAAGAGTCCCATCTAGAACAATGGCCCAATTACCATTATCTTAGATATTTTCCATAGCTCTTTTTGTTTAACACATGATAGTTACATACTTGGTCTTGAGAAAGCGAGGTACATGTGCCTAGTGAGTGCTTAATGTAATTGTGCCTAAGCTCCTTCACTGCAAAGTGGGAGGGTGAAAGTGAGTCTCTATTTGAGAGGGAGTAGTCCTAACTTAGGTATGGATACACACAATAAATAGGATATGCATAGCCTCTGGGAGAGTAGTCCACATGGATGCAACCACCACAAACACCAAAGTTCTAGGGAAGAAATGTGCATTGTCGAGTGGAATAGTCCACGAGGGTGTGATGGATGTTGACATCAAGAAGCACACAAAGATGGTATTTCTAATGTCCAGTGGAGTAGTCCACATGGACGGGACAATAGTGATAAACAATAAAAACACCAACAATATGAGTACTAAAATAACCAAAGTAGATCAACTATCTTAGTACAGGTTAACAAAACATGCATTACACATGTTTAAAGAATTAATCCAAGATCTTTTGCTTATAGATGTATTAAATAATTACATGCATATATTGTAGCTTAAACATATAAATGTAATGCGTACATGAGAGAAGAGGAGAAACACATAAAAGCATGAAAGAAGACAAGATACTTGATAATGGAGTTCGTCCGATTTGGAATACATCTCTGAACCCTACTCATTTAATGGGGAGGCCTGCATTCATTAAGTGGCATGAGAAAGAAGAGTAAAATCATCATTTACAAAAGGGATTCTTATACCTCCATTCTCGAAAATGGCCGAAAAATGGAGCTTTGTTGGAGAAATGGATAACACCATTGAGTTCGTGGCATTGAGAAATGTTGAAACCATATAAAATTTGTCGAAATCTAACAAAGTGAAAAATCTACCCCCTGGGGAAATTGCTCAGATCGTGGTTCCACCCCCCTCTCTGTACTGCTCATGGTTCCGCTACCTTCCAAATTTGTTTGCCTAAAACTGCGCGCATGCTCGTCCCTCCTCAGTGCATTGAGCAAATAGGTTTAAATATTAAATTTTGGGTAGATTAAACAAAGAGTTAGTTTGACGCAGTGGTAATAATAGTAAAGTTGTTGAGGAGGGTTCGGGGGATCAAATCTCACCCCTCCCCTTTTTGCCATGTAATGTTAATGCATGGTTTACTTGGGGGCAGGTCCACCGATCTTGGTGGCCCCCTCCCCCCATTTCATGCTGGCATTGTTGTGTTTGAGTGAGGTGGAGGGGTGGCGGGGTTGATAGTCTCCACCCCCAACTATTTTGAACATTGTCTGTTGTGTGGTTTCGAGGTGGCGGGGTCATGGTCGCCCACCCCACTTCAATTAAGATGTGGTTTCGATGGATATCGGGGTGGGTAGGGTCATGGTCGCCTGCCCCATTTTTTTATTATTTTTTTTATAACCACCGCCCCTTTGGGGATTTTCCAAAACCTCGGCATTAGGAGACAAATTAATGGACCCACAAATTTTCCCAAAAAATAGATGGGATTCCAGTGCCAGATTCTTGCTAAATTGTGCCCTCCTTAAGCCTACCACATGGGTAATTCAACCCACAACTTTGACTGGTTCTATCTTCTTCATATAGACTTGTATTGGAGTGTCGTTCATACCATTGGAATCAGGGTGAAGAGAACTTCAATCTAATACTATGTTAATCGACTTTCTGCCACTTTGAATTTTGAGCCTTTTTCATGCCCTTAGTGTCTAGGGATCCACCTGGATCAATCCTCCCCATTAAGGATCTTTTCGACTGCCAAAAGCTTTATCAGTGAATTGGAAAGTAATGGAATTGTTCCCTCGCTCTTTCTTTTTCCAGCAATTTTTCCTTGCTAGGATGCATCCCCTTGAAACCAACTCGAAGGTATTCCACATCTCTCTATCATGAAGTCCTGGTTGTTCTGTCAAGGATGATATCTTCAGGAAACACATCGAGATACTTTGGTACAAATTCATCAACTATAGGAACTGTGCCCACCTCTTTGGTGTCCAAAATCAATGGTGTCTCATATATCTTTAAGTTTTCCACATTCACTATGGAGTACATTTGCATATATGTCGGCAAATTGAGATGGAAGGCATCATTTCCAATCTTTTCCAAGATGGTGAATGGACCACACTAGATTGGTCACAACTTCTTCCCTTCTCACTTCATCTCGTCCTTGCTAATATGGAACCACACTTTGTCATCCACTTGAAATTGATGGTCAACATGGTGTTTTTCATGTCGAACCTTGTATCAGGCTTGAATTTTCTTCAACAGCTCATGTACTACTTGGTGAATCAACTGGATCCCTTGAATGAATTGTTGTGCTTTTTCATTATCATCACATCCACTAGAGCCATCTTCCCTTCCAAAAACCATATCAAAAGGATCTTTGGGCAGGTAGCCAAAACATGTCTCAAATGGTGACTGATGTGTATATGAGTGCACTGCTTGATAGTAGGAATGTTACACATATGGAAGATGCTCATCCAACAACTTAGGATGTTTTCCACAATATCCTCACAAGTGTACCATGGTGCAGTTGAAAACCTCCATCCGTCCGCCAGTCTGTGGATGAAATTTCGTGCTTCTTTTCAACCTGGTGTCCATTATCTTTCACAAGATGGTCCAAAACTCTCCGAGAAAGTGAGAGTCCTGATCTGACAAAATCGATGTGGGCAACCCAAAATGGACCCAAACATGCTGAAAGAATAGATAAGTAGTCTGATCTACAATTATTTGCTTTTTACAAGGCATTAAAATACACATCTTACTAAAATTGTCAATGATGACATACAAATAGTCGTCTCACTTTCCCATGGATGTCTCGAAATAAGGAGTGGTTTGTAGAGCTTGAGTTTTCTATTAGACGGATTTGAAACATAACACACCACACATCCCTTTACATGACGAGTCACAATGTTATTCATATGAGGCCAATAGAAAAATCTTTGTACATGACACAAAGTTTTTTCAACACCAAAATGACCAGACACAAGGGAGGTGTGGGCCTCCTAGATTACATGTACCCTTTCCCCTATGGGTATGCACAATTTGCCAAGGTGATACAATAGTTTCCCCTATAAGTGATAGTTGTCCACCTGTGAACCATGGGTTAGCTTTTCATAAATCTCCGTAAATCCATCATCGTTAGCATATTGTTCAACATAACTTTCAAAAGATAATGAAGCATTATTCAAAATACCAGAAGCATAAATAGGAAGGTGAGATAGCATATCGACCACTTTGTTGCTAGTGCCCTTCTTATAATTTATTACTAGAAGAAATTGCTGAAGAAAACCCATCCACCTAAAATGACGAGATTGTCGTAACTTGGTTTGTGACTAAAGATACTGCAAGGGCTAATGATCCATATGGATGATGGTCTCCATGTCGATTAGGTAGTGTTTCCACTTTTTGACACTCTGGACCAAGGCATATAACTCCTTTTCATAAGTGGGATAGTTTATCACAGCCTGAGAGAACTTCTCTGAATGGTAACATATCGGCTTATTTTGCTACATTAGTACAACTCCCATGACATATTCACTAGCATCTGTCTCGATCTCGAATGGTTGTTGGAGATCTAGTAAGGCTAAGACTGGTGCGGTGCTGATCTTTTCTTTTAATGTTTCGAAGGACTTTTGTTGCTTTCCTCCCCATTGAAAGACTTGCTTTACACTTGTCAATGTGTATAAAGACGCTGCAATAATAGAGAAATTGGCAATAAATCTCTTGCAATATTTTACTGCACCCAAAAAGCTACGAACCTCGGTTACACTAGTAGGCTTAGGCCAATTTACAAT
Source organism: Pinus taeda (assembly GCA_000404065.3). Lineage (NCBI taxonomy): Eukaryota > Viridiplantae > Streptophyta > Pinopsida > Pinales > Pinaceae > Pinus > Pinus taeda. Next base: position 9,634 of record APFE030823234.1, on the reverse strand, counting down.
TGCTTCAACTTTAGAAGGATCAATTATCAACTAGCCATGACCAACAATATGACCTAGGTAGACCAAATAGGTTTTCCCAAACTCACACTTTGACAATTTTACATAAAGTTTTTCTTTTTTCAATACATCGAGCACTTTCTTCACATGGCATACATGTTCATTGCAACTTTTAAATACAAGAATATCATCTAGATATACAAGAAAAAATTCATCAATGAAAGGCCTAAAGAGATCATTCATGACCCTCATGAAAGTGGTTGGAGCATTGCAAAGTCCAAATAGAATCACCATCCATTCAAACAACCCCTATTTGGTCTTGAAGGTGGCTTTCCACACATCCTACTTTGCGATTTGAACCTAGTGATAGCCACTACAGAAATCCAATTTGGTGAAATAGATAGAATTCTTTAACTGATATAATAAATCATTTATACGTGGAAGAGGGTAATGATATTTCACCGTGGTTTTGTTTAGTGCTCGGTAATCCATGCACACCCTCCATGTGCCATCTTTCTTCAACACTAAGACAATTTGTGAACCACATGGAGAAGTGCTCGGTATGATGACCCCTTGGTTCAATAGTTCCTACACCTACTTTTTGATCTCCTCCATCTCAATGTTCGAGATCCTGTACATGCCAATATTTGGTAAAGGAGCATCATGCTGCAAATGGATCTCATGTTGGATTTTCCTCTTTGGAGGTAATCCCATTGGTTCCTGAAACATCTCATCATAGTTATAAATTAATTCACATAATTCCTTTTTGTGCATATGATCACAACCCTGGAATGCATTGGATAATTCTGCATCTTTCCCCCTTACAACCATAAGCATGCAACCCTTACTAGAATTCACAAACCTCTTCCTTTGTCCTGCACTTACAAGGTTGGCATTGATTTTAGGTTGATGAGCCCTTACAATATATTCTACCCCAGATTTTTTGATTTTGTATTTGTTTTCATGATAGAAGAAGATTCCTTTTCTATCATATGGATATCGACTCTGTAGCACCATGCCATAGATATCTGATGGTATCACATCAAGTTCTACTTCATCCACTAACTTAGAAGCGATCACAAATTTAACCTTGCACTGCTTAGTTACATTCAATTTTGCTTTATCATGTATCCATCCAAGTGGGTAAGGTTTTGGATATGGTTTGGTTTCTAAGCCTAGCTTCTTTACCAAGGACTCTAAAATTAAATTTTCTTGGGATTGGGTATCAAATAGAGTTTCCACTTTTGTATGATTTATGAAAAATCTAATATGAAATAACTCAATTCTCTTTCTCTCATTAGGAAGAGAATCATCTATTTAACTAGTGCCTTCATGTGATTTAGAATTAACATGAGGTGTAAGAGTACCTTTTGTTCCTGCTACTGTGATCAATGCTATATCTCTGGAATGAGATTCAAGGTCTTATTGCACAGTTGCCACTGTCTTTTGCTTTCCTTTTCCTCCATACTTCTTTGGTCTCTTTTCCAGGTATAGTTTCTAGCAATGATCATCACCATGACCTTCCTTTTTGTAGTGAGTGCAGTAAGGCCTTTCTCCTTCATCTTTCCTGGTTGATGCCATCCTCTTCTCCTTTCCTTTTCCTTTAACTTTAGGTTTTCCATTTGGAGGTTTCAAAGTTGGTTTCATGAAATGATCATCTCTTTCATTTTTGCTCATGTTTTCAAGATGGATGGCCTTTACACTAGCCAAGTCAATAGAAGTTATTTCAAACAACAATAATGAATGTCTAATGTAACTATGTAATGATCCAATATACTTGGCTACTACTTCAGGTGAGTCAAGTGCAATGCTCAAATTAAGTGCTTGTTTTCTAAACTCCTCACTAAAGGTTTGAACATCCTAACCTTTGCCTTGCCTTAAGTATTGTCAATCCATTAAGGCTTTTTGCTTATAAGTGAAGGGATAAAATCATTCCTTTAATGCAGAAATGAAACTAGGCCATGAGGAAAGAAGATTACCCACACTCTTACTGCTTCTCAATTTTCTCTCCCACCAGACAAGAGCAGTGCTACCTAACTAAAGAGAGGCCAGCTGAATCTTTTCCTTGTCCTCTTTGATTTGTTGAATCATATAGTAGATTTTAGTCTCCCTAATCCATTTATTAATATTTTTTGCATTACTTTCATCGTTAAAAATGGGAAGATAATATTTGACATCTAATTTAAAGAAAGATTTCTTAAATGCATCCCTTGAATTTCTATGATGATGGTGATGAGAGGAAGAAGAACTTCCACTCATGGAAGGAGAAGGAGGGGGTTATTCTTCATGATTTCCATGCACCAAACCTTGTTCTTCTACCATTTTCCCTTCTCATTTATCCAGTCTTGAAGTCAATTGGTCATCATTTTCTACCATTGTATAGAGCATTTTGCATAAATTGAGCACCTCTTCATAAGAAGCCTCTTCATCTGCCATGTTTCTCCTTCGATGTGCACACCCTGCTTTAGGATCAAAAGACTTTAGTTTCCCTTCACCTCTTTGGAGCCTATTTCTTGTTCACATACAAACATGCAATTCACATCTACAAAGACCTGCTCTGATACCATTTGGTCCAAGATCTTTTGCTAATAGATGTATTAAAGAATTACATGCATAAATTGTAGCTTAAACATAGAAATTTAATGTGCACATGAGAGAAGAGGAGAAGCACATAAAAGCATGAAAGAAGAAAAGATACTTGATAACAGAGTTAAGCTGATTTGGACTACATCTCCAAGCCCTACTCATTCAATGGGGAGGCCTTCATTCACTAAGTGGCATGAGAGAGAAGAGTACAACCATCATTTACAAAAAGGAGTCTTATACCTCCATTCTGGAAAACAAACGAAAAATGGAGAACACTGTTGGAGAAATAGAAAACACCATTGAGTTCATGGCATCGAGAAATGCTGAAACCATATAAAATTTGTCAAAATCTAACAAAATGAAAAATCTAGCCCCCTGGAGAAATTGCTCAGATCATGTTTCCACTCCCCTCTCTGCACTGCACATGGTTCCACGACCTGCAAAATTGGTCTACCTCAAACCATGTGCACACTGAGAAAACAGGTTTAAATATTAAATTGTGGGTAGACTAAACAAGGAGTTAGTTTGGCGCAATGTTAATAACAATAAAGTTGTTGAGGAGGGGTCGGGGGATCAAATCATGTCGCTCCCCTTTTAACCATGTAATATTAATGCATAGTTTATTTGGGGTTGGGTCTACCAGTCTCAGTGGCTCGCTCCCCCCATTTCCCACTAGCGTTGTTGTGTTTGAGTGAGGTGGAGGGGCGGCGGGGTTGGCAACCCACGCCCCCCACTATTTTGAACATTGTCCATTGTGTGGTTCCAGGATGGCAGGTCATGGCCGCCCACCCCATATCAATTAACATGTGGTTTCGGTCGGTACCGGGGGGGGTGGGGTCATGGCCACCTACCCCACTATATTAAAATTTGTTATATGGTAGTTCTGGGGGCGGCAGGGTCATGGCCACCCACCCCATTTTTTTATTAATCTTTTTATAACCACTACCCCATTGGGGATTTTCCAGAAGCTAGGCGTTAGGAGAAAAATTAACAGACCGATAAATTTTCCCAGAAAACTGGCCAGATTCGAGTGCTGGATTCTTGCTAAATTGTGCCCTCCTTAATCCTGCCACATGCGTAAGTCAACCCTCAACTTTGACTGCTTCTATCTTCTTCATATGGTCTCAGATTGGAGTGTCATTTGCACTGTTAGAATCAAGGTGAAGAGCACTTCAATCTGATGCTAATTTAATTGACTTTCTGCCACTTTGAATTTTAAGCCTTTTTCATGCCCCTTGTGGCTAGGGATCCACCTAGATCATGAATAGTCTTACAGATGGATACAAAACATGTGTAAAAACATGCTGACCTGAGACAAGCTTTTGAGTTAAGTAAAAGATCCAACAAATGTATGTACACCATACATGACTAGTCCCAGTAGTAGGACATTGGAGCCACTCCTCACTCCTCAAAGAACAGATTACAGACTCTCAAGGCCATTTGGGAGGATCCATGGTGAAAATTCATTTACATGTACAATGAGGGGGTATATACAGCTAAGGGTGAATTGAACCTTGTGACTCTTCAACTTCCCTCATGATTGTTCGACTCACATGATTGTTCAACTTCATCCATGGGTCTCTTGGACTTACACGTTACATTACATTAATTAAAACAAGTATGTCCCCTAGTAGTGATGTGACTGAGATGACTCATGACACAAATCAACATGACACTTTTGACATGAACATGCTCACTGTGGTTTCCATGTCAAGCTGCTATGCTACTAGGTGATGAGTATGCTCTTGGTGTATCATATCTTGACCTCCGCATGACAAAGTGTGTGGGGTATTTGATCGTATTGGTATTAGCTTGATGGTTCATGCATGTGTATGTATCTCTTTCACTTACTACTTAGTTTTATTTGCGTGTTTGTCCAACCGCGAGCAAGTCTTCTAGCATCTGTTCCTTCATCTCCTTCGTCATCGTGCCATGTTCCATTCATGTACCTCCTTCTATAAGTACTAATGATGAGACAACATCAAATCCATAAATATCCTAATCTACAATGATGCATTATTTTCCATGATCGGTCTGGGTGACCAGGAGGGAGGAGAAGATATTGAGACTGCACAGAGCACAACTCAAGCTGCGATGCAGGACTCCAAGGAACTGTCGGGGAAAAATGTGCAGAGGTCACCGGGATGTTGATTTGAGTAGTCTAGGATAGTAGTGACATCTATGGGGGAGGGATCAACTAGGAGGTAGAATTGCGCATTTTTTCCAGGGAGGCAATGTGGGTAGCAGGAAACACTAACAGTGAAAACTACGCATTTTTCCAAAGGAGGTTGGGATCATGCTACGGGAGCTATTGCTGAGAACTGCGCAGTTATGGGAGACAATCAAGGAAGGACATGACTGCGTAGTTTCCAGGCTGAGTGGAGTGTCAGGTAGCAAGGGGACTATTAGTGAAAATTTTAGGTTTTAACCCCGTACAGAAATTACCTGCATACGAATTCTAAATCACAGGAAAAATAAAAATGTGAGAGCATAACACATAAAACCCATATACACAGAGATTTCCCACTGGATCCCAAAACTGAGACTACCAACTTGATTTTTCATTATGTTCCTTTCAATGTTACAATACATATTTATACATGCTGAAGCATCCAATACCATGGACCGAAACCCATCGTGTCTAAAACCATGGACTGAAAACCATCGCGTCCAGAAAACATGTGCAAAAATCATGCACAAAACCATAGGTGGGTCTGCCCAACCTAACATAGGTTCCAAAACCAAAATTTTCCAGGGCGCTGCCCCGGACCCCCTAAAGTGGGGTTACGGGTACCCCTCAAACCCCCTGTTACCTATGTGGAAAGAATATAACACAACCCAACAATCTCCCACTTGTTGTTTTCTTTCCACAGGGGGCCATAGGAGAGCTTAGTCATTTTTCCAGCCCTGAAACGCCCATTGTTTCTCTACACCAAAAGAACTTCTCAAAGCTCACAGATTTTGTCAATGCATCTGCAGTATTCTTCAAAGTGTCCACCTTTACCAGCAACACCTTTTTGTCTTCTATCATATCCCTCACAAAGTGATACTGAACATCAATGTGCTTTGTCTTTGAATGATAAGCAGGGTTCTTTGCCAAGAAATTGCACTTTGGCTGTCACAGTCTATCCTTATAGCTCCCTGTACTAACCCCATACTTGAACACAATCTCTGCAACCAAACTGCTTCCTTGCTTGCATGAGTGGCTGCCATGTATTCTGCCTCTTAGCTTGAATAGTAGCCATACAGATTGTTCTTACTCATCCAACTGGATGCACCCCAATAATATGGTAAGACCATACCACTTGAGATCTTCCTGATCCTAGATCTCCAGCCCAGTCTGCACAACAAAGCCACGAATATCCAACACTCTGTCCAATCCTGGTCTTCCTTGGTAGCACAAACCATAATCACTAGTGCCACGCAAATACTGAAAACCCGCTTCACTGCTGTCAGTAGCTCCTTCCCTAGTTGACAATAAAACCTGCTCAATACTCCACTGCATGTGCAATGTTTGGTCTAGTACAGACCATTGCATACATCAAGCTACCGACTGCACTTGCATATGGAACACGGGACATGTCCTCTTCCTCTTCTTGTGTCTTGGGACACTGTCAGCAGATAACCTCACGCCTACAGGAATAGGAACCTTCATCGGTTTACTATCCTGCATATTAAACCTCTGCAATATTGTCTCGACATACTTCCTCTGGTTTAACCAGAGCTTCCTCTTTGCCCGATCTCTTTTAATTTCCATGCCCAAAATATAGTTTGCAGCACCGAGATCTTTCATGTCGATTTGGAAGACAATTGGGTCTTCAAATCCTGGATAATTTCTTTGTCATTTCCAACCAACAACATATCATCCACATACAAGACCAGATAAATAACACGGTCACCAATTAATTTAAAATACACATGATCTATTTTAGCTTTCTGGTGAGCCAACGTCCCTGTAAAATGTATCAAATTTTTGATACACATCTTGGTGATATTTTAACCCATACAGAGACTTCTTTAACTTGCATACTATTTCTTCTTACCCTGTCATATAAAGCCTTAAGGTTGCTTCATATAATATCTCCTCTATGAGAATCCCCATGAGAAATGTTTTTCACATCATTATTCTACCAAAATCAAAAGAGCAAACAACAATAAAGTTTATCTAATTAGAGCAACGTTTGCAACAGAGAGAAATTCACCCAAATCATTCCTGGCACTTAGATTAACCTTTTGTACAAATGAGCTTTTATTTTCTCCACCTTTCCTTCCTTTTATGATTTTCTTCTTCCTTTGAAACCATTTGTTAACCAATCGGTTTCCTTCCAGTCCATCAAACTCCACCAGATCCCAAGCCTCATTTTTGTGCAAGATGCCATTTCATCAACCATGGCCTCTTTCCAGAGTTTTCCATCCTCTGAATCCACTGCTTCCTTCACAGTTCTGGGATCATCATCAGTAACAGACAAAGCAAAGTTTGAACAGAAAGCAGAAGGACTATACCTTTCTGGCTGCCTTCTTTCTCGAGCTGATCTTCTCACAGCCGGAGTTTGTGGCTCTTCATCTTCTGATTCCTCCTCTGCTACAGAATCTGATTCTTCCTCCTTTAGTTCAAACTCTATCTTCACAGGTTCCTTTGGTTGGACTTCATGTTTAATAACATCTTTCACCTCTCTGAACACCACATCTCGACTATACACAACCTTCCGTGTGACTGAGTTCCAAAGTTTATAACCCTTTAAACCATCCTTATACCCAATAAGATGCACTTTTCAGATTTACTATCCAACTTGGTTCGGTTCTCCTTTGGAGCATGTACATATGCATCACATCCAAATACCCTTAGATGTGAAAGAGAGGGTTTCTTACCAGTCCATACTTCTTGTGGAGTCTTATCCTCCAACGCTGATGAAGGTGGCCTATTGACCAAGTAACATGCAGTATCCACCGCCTCTGCCCAGAATTCCTGTCCTAACCCGGCACCACTGAGCATGCTTCTTGCCCTTTCCATCAATGTCCTGTTCATTCTTTCTGCGACTCCATTTTTGCTGAGGTGTATATGGAGTAGTCTTTTGCCGTGCTATACCACACTTCTTACAGAATTCTTCAAATTCCTTGCTGCAAAATTC
>APFE030823227.1:41816-54530 GCA_000404065.3 Pinus taeda | reverse complement strand
GGAGGTTGCGCTAGTGAACGAATAGAAGCCTGGTTAGAAGGAATGAGAAGTTGCTTCACACTCAGATATTATACTTCCAATTCAAAAGATAAAATAACAATATTCCAACTCAAAGACACTGCTCTGAATTGATGGGGTCACTTAGAATGTCAAATACACCTCACTCTAGACATAGTTACTTGGGAGTTATTTGAGGAGAGATTCAGGAAAAGGTACCTACCATCATAGTATGAAGAACAACATGTAGTATCCTTCCATGCTTTGGTACAGGGAAACCACACAGTGGAATAATATGAGATTAGATTCATGGAATTTGTCAAGTATGTCTTCTACATGGATATTGATCAACGCCAAGAAAATCGTTTCATTTATGGGTTGAACCCTAATATTACAACAATCGTGCAAATGTGGAAACCATTCTCAGTTGCAAAAGTTGTTGAAGAGGGTCGTTATGTTGAAGAGCACTTATATTTAAAAGGTGGAAACAAAACCATTTTTCCACAACAACTAAGGCTTATGGGGAAGGATCATGGTAGAAACCTTGAGTATGATAAACAATGTAAAAGTGAAAAATTTGTTTGATTCTAGTGCTAAAAATAGTTTCATTTCATGAGTTGCATTAGAAAAATTTAGGTTTGTAGTCTATGAGCATGATGACTTTAAACAAGTCGAAATGGCTTATGGGATAAAACAAGTTGTAGGACCTAGTCTTGACCAATGTCAGCTGAACCTCAGGGTGTGTATAACTAAGTTTAAGGGATATGTCACAACACTGGGGATGTATGATGTCATCATCAGAATGGACTCGCTAAAAGCTCATCAAGATTTGGTAGATTGTTTAATAAAGAAGGTGATTTGTTTAGATGATAAAGGTAGGTTAATTGCGATTTGTGGTATAAAGAGAGGAGTGCCCCTATGATTCATCTCCATGATGAAGTTGAAACATTGTCTTCGGAAAGGTTGTAAACTATATGTGGTCGAGGGTGTAAGTGACCAAAAAGGACCCTCCCTACATCAACACCCAATTTTTTTAGAGTTCAAGGATGTTTTTCTTAAGGAATTGCTTGGATTACCTCCTGTAAGGGAGATCAATTTCATAATCGATCTAAAACCTGGTGCAAAACCAATATCTAAGACACCCTACAGGATGATAGCTGCAAAACTTTGTGAGTTGCATATGCAGTTAAAAGATATTTTAGACATGGGATTTATGAAACCTAGTATTTCACCTTGGGGTGCACTAATGATTCTCATCAAGAAGAAGGATGGTTCCTTAAGGTTAACCATATATTATAGGAACCTGAATAGAGCCACAATAAATAATAGGTACCTGATACCTAGAATAGATGACTTATTTCATCAAATGAAGGGAGCATTCATTTTCTCAAAGATCGATCTATGATCTGGATACAACCAATTGAGGGTTAAGGAATGTGACATCTCAAAAACTGCATTTCAAACTTGGTTTGGGTACTACCAGTTCATAGTTGTTCCATTTGGTTTGAACAATGCACCAACAATATTCATGAGCCTCATGAATGTTGTGTTCAGGAAGTATTTGGACCAATTTGTTCATGTCTTTCTAGACAATATTCTTGTGTATTCCAAGAACGAAAAGGAGCATGAAGAGCACCTAAGTGTTGTATTGACTTGCTTAAGGGAAAATTAATTGTATGGAAAATTGTCAAAATGTTCCTTTTTTCAGAAGAAAATTCATTATCTTGGGCACATCATTTCAAGAGAATCGATTTCAGCTGACCCATAAAAGGTAAAGGCCATAATGGATTGGCCAGTATCAAAAAATGCTCATGAGGTGCATAGTTTTATGGGAATATCAGGTTATTATCATAGTTTTGTGGAAGGGTGTTCGAGGTTTTCAAAACCCATCACCACATTACAATGGAAATGGGTTAGGTATGAATGGACATATGAATGTGACACTGCACTCACTGAACTAAAGAGGTTACTAAATAGTGCACCGATCCTTCAAGTACTAGACATGGAAAAAGACTTCACTATCTACACTGGTACTTCGAAGCAAGGATTGGGAGCAGTATTGATGCAAGAAGGTGGAATAATAGCTTAAACATATAGAAAATTGAAGAAAGATGAATAGTTGTATCCTACCTGTTACACAGTAATTTGTCACCGTTTGTCACCGTCCCTGTTACCCCTCTCCTGCACCTTGGAGGACACATTCCGGGACTTGTGAGAAGTGACAAGACTTGAAACCACTTGCATCATTCCCCTCTGAACATGAGCTTCACATGCCCTGAAGACATGTCCTGCAGCTTGCCCATAAAACTAGCCCTTTTTACATTAGCGCGGGGCCACTGTGCTCTTCCCGCGCCAATGGGGAAAATCCTCTAAAAGGGGCGCGCTGTTAGCGCTCTGTCCCAGAGTCGCAATCACGCCAACCTATTTGGGAAAAGTTTTTAACCAATCAACCTCCGAAAGTTCTCTCCAACTCATTCACCAATTGAATCTATGTTAAATGAGGATGGTTTGGCTTCGAATCTCCTTGAATGCGAAGTAGTTTGCCACCCTTCCATGGAAGTTTCCAAGTGATGAAGCCAAATCCATGATTGTTGTGATTGATCTTATCCCTTCCTCTCTCATCTATAAAAGCTTGTCTCCATGCCTTGAGCAAGCTAGTGGTAGTGGTAATAATACTAGTGCTGAAAGGAAGATATCAAGAAATTAGAGTTGCAAGAGCCTTCTTTGTGTCCATAAGGCTTAACCTAAGTGAGGAGATCTTGTCACCAAAGAGAGAGAGAGCTTGTCCCTCATCCCTTCAAGATTTGCAAGACTTGTGTAGCTGAGCACCCAGCCAAAGGAGGACTTGACGTCAGGACACTGGTTGTATTCTCCTTTATTGATTATTAATAATAGATGACTATCATTATGGTTCCACTCTCATTGTCTTTGTAATGGTTAATGTTGAGTTATATCCTTCCTGACTGATGTATAATTGCATTTATTAGATTTCACGCTTGTGTTTGTGTTGTTCTCTTTGTGTGCATGTGTCCATTCACGAGGATAGTGGAGGACTGTGACTGACCAAGGAAAAGGAGCGTGGGCGACATCTCTTCTACAAACAAAAGCGTTGGAATCCAAGTAGGTCTTCATCACCTACCTTTTATTTGCAATTAGGAGCTTGCGTGGTAGCATTGTTTGATTGTTGCTAGACCCGTTCTGGGCTAGTAAGGATCGCCTCTATCCGTAGAGGGGATTTACCTCTCCAACAATTTGGCGACTCCACTGGGGAGTTTAGCTTGTTGTTTGATTTGTAAACTTTAGACAGAGTCTGAAGCATGGCCAGATAGCCTTCGAAACACTATTGCTTTGCATTAGTGAAGTAGATCAAAGCCGCTTCAGTCAATCTCCAGTTTGGTTTACGGACCAAACAATTTGGAGTTTGTCTTGCCTCTTTGGTTTTCTCTTGTTTTCTTGCTTGGATAGATTTTTGGATTGAATTTCTTGCTGCCTCTTGCTTCCTGGCTTGCCTAGATACTGTAAACCAAGATTTGGACCGCTTATTTTGCTTTTTGACTTGGCAAACTTTATTAGCGCGGTTTTTCCTTTGACAGTTGTGCTAGTGGCACTTGTTGCTAACTGACAACCCGCGCCAATCCCTTTATAGCGTGAGTTACAGCCTGACAGTCGCGCCAGGCCTGTTAACCTTTTCAGTTAAATTTTTTGCCTGCCTTCTGAGCTTGGATTTGTATCTTACCACATCTTTTTCAATTGCTGGAGTGTGTTTGATCCTTGTCTGACTGGTTCTTAACCTCCATCCTTCGAGTGTTTGCTTCTTTCTACCGATTTCACACCCTAACCCTAGGGCATCTAGTGGTTGTGTGTGTGTCGAGCCTTCCGTAGGATTTTTGGGTTTCTTGATTATCCAGTCAACTTTGTGATTTCTTTTTTCACTTGTTTAGTGATTGTTGAAGTGTTTTTGGTTGATTTCCGAGTGACTTGCTTCTTTCTCTCTTGGATTTCATTCTAGCCTTTTTTGAGCTTAGATCACATAGCTCGTACAAGCTTTTGCTTTTCTTTTGGTTTGGAGAACTGTTTTTGTGTCTTGGGAATTTCATTGTGTTCTCATTGAGTGAGTTTATCTCTTTTACTCGGTGTTATTGTCTTTCAAAATTCATTCTAGTGCATTGTGCCTTTGAAAAAGAAATCGAACAAATCTCTTTTGCATTCAATAGTTAATGGAATAGAACTTTTCATTGATTTGTATTCTTGAAAGAAAAAGTTTTTTATTTCCCATTAGCTGCATTAGGCTGTTTGATTGATTGTGCTCATTTTGTTTGATTGAAAACTCTTAACTCTCTCGTAGTTAGTATTCATCGAATGAAATGGTATTCTTTGGCATATAGCTTGCATCTAGGCAATTGTGAAAGATCACATACGGTAGGAACTGAAATCGAAACTTAACTGAAGATCAACCATAAAATAAACCAAATAAACTTAAAAACGCATTGGAACATAACGCTCACATTCTAGAGGTCTAGGCTAGAGATGTGCTCTGGCGTCATTAAACCTAGTCACTTTTGTTCTCGCATTAAGGTTGGGTGGTTCCTCCTTGTGTGATTCAACTGTGGTCTAGTACGGACTTGTGCTCCCACGTACCGTCGTGTATATATGGGGAGACTCCACTAGGTTATCATCCTTGATCCATAGGAAGCTGTGTCTACCGCCTTACAACCCGTAACGCACCAAACACAACATTCAGGAAGATTGACTGCAGTACGGAAAGTCCTTGGTTTTCATATGATTGCCAAGGTGTATAAGCAGTTTTACGGATTGTCTGGTAAACCCCTTGCCTAGTTTCTCCAGAGCAGTCACTTTTTGATCCTTTTCAGACTCCTTAAAAAGAAAAGGCTCTATTTGAGCATTTGTCACTTCGGGCTCATTAAACATTTGAAGGTGACTAGAGTCATATTTTGTCCTTTTCTCGACTCTTAAAACATGAAAAGGTCAAGTTGTGTCCTAATGTCCTAAAAATTTATTCGGCTACGATTACATTTACCTTGTTATATCTTGTTTGCGTTTAGTTTTGAGTAGGTTCTTTTATCGTTAGCTTGTCTAGGATTTTTGCTTTATCATCCTAGCGGATCCATCGATCTCGTCTCCCGTCCCAAGTGACCAAGGGTCTCCTTCTTTTGCTGCCCCTAAGACACCGGTTTGCGGCAACACTTTCCCTATTGTTCCAAGTGTCCAACCGTTGAACTCTCGTGCTCCAGAGGATGAGCTTTACGACTTGTTTTGGAACCCTGTTTGGGAGCCTTCTGAAGATGATTTTCCCACTACTCCTGTTGGTGTTTCATCCCCGATGGCTTCTTCCGACATGGAGGATACATCTCCTGTATTGAGTGGAACGCCCATTATATCGAGTATTGATATTCCCATCCCGGCTACATCCTCGGTTATCTCTACACCCTACACTGTTACACCTCTCGGTATCACAGTTTCGGCGCGGTATAGATCTCTAAGGGATGCTATGAGCTCTGCGAGTTCCTCTTCTATGTGGGATAATAACATCATTCCCACTACGGGACCTTTCATTTCCCAGGCTCACCATACTTCTGTCACATCAGTTTCAACCAATCCGACCGTTTGTGTCGCGTCATCAACTCCAGTTGCTAGTGCCGTTACAGCATCTTCCGTCATAACTACCGTTGCTGGCCCATCCTGAGGCCCAGCACGTAGTGGTCAATCGGCACATACTGCTAGAGTTTTCCATCTCGCAAGTGGTGCCCCGCCTTTTTCTGATGTTATTTCAGCAGGGGGGGCATATTCCCAGTACTTGCATGTTGTCCAGAACCCAGGCGGGCAAGGCCCCTATTATGATCCTGTCAATCATTATTTGTATACCTCCTTGCCAACTAAGCCCTATGTTGAAGGTTCAGTTCTGTTAAATGTGGCTTGGGGTACCACCGGATATGGTGGTGGCCAATTCCGTCCGGGTCAAGGGCAGCCATCCCAAGGACCACCCTACTAGGGTCAACCATCCTACTCGCAGCCTAATCATGGGCAGCAGTATTATGGCCAGACCTATCCAGGTCAACCTGGAGGCTCACAAGGACAACCCTATCAGGGACAACCTTTAGCCTCTGGTGGTCCGTCTTATACATATCTTGGGCAACCTTCTGGAAACCCGGGACAACCCTATGCTCAGCAAGGACAACTTGGGCCCCAGCAAGGATACCCTATGGGAACCCGGGACAACCTTACGGTCAGCAAGGTCAACCCGGAAACCAACAAGGCTACCCTTCTGGGCAAGGTGGCTAGCCTTACACATAGCAAGGCCAACCCACTACTCAGCCTAATCAGCCATCTGGTCTACAAGGACAACCTTCGGTTGCACAAGGACAGCCCATCGCTCAGCAAGCTCCACCTTCTGGGCAAATGGGTCCATCTCAGATCCAACCAAGACAACCTTCCGGCTAGATGGCCCAACCTCAATATTCGCAAGGATATCTCTCTGGGGCGGCCCAACCGGGTATGCAGATGGTTCCTGCTTCACAGCCTTAACCCGGTTACCAACCCCAGAATCAAGTTGGTCTCCAGTCACAAGGTGGGTACCAATCCCAACCTTCTTATCAGATGCCGCCTGGTTCTCAGGCTCAATATGGAACCCAGCAACCATATGGATACCAACAACCCCAGGGGCAAAATCAATATACCCCGTATCAAAATTACCAACAACCACAGGTCAACCCCTATCAAAATTATCAGCAACCTGCAGGCCAGTATGGTAACTAATGGGGAGCTGGGGGGCAGAACCAGTATCAACCATCTGGTTCCGGATATAACCCTTACGGACAAAATTCCTATGGACAGGGTCCTTTTGGACCTGGTCCGTTCGGACAAGGTCAGTGGGGGCAACGAGCAACTGGATGGAATTATAGCCCTACCTCATATCCGCAGATGTCCTTCAACCCGCAGCTACCATTTCTAGCGACGTTGGAACTGCCTGATGTGTCGAAATTAACAAATGATCCCATTTTGCATAATCCACAATGGCCACCAGTTCCAACTAAAATACCCGGCGACTGTCCCAAATTCGACGGCAAAGCCGGAGAGGATCCTCAAGCCCATGTAATGACATATCACCTATGGTGTTCGTCTAATTCATGGCTTGATGATTCGATTCGACTTCGCCTCTTCCAAAGGACTCTCACCGGTTCTGCCGCTAAATGGTATATTGAATTGACCCGCGCGTCTTTTCAAGACATTAATTCATTGGCTATGGCATTCCTTACTCACTTTCAGTTACCCATTCGGTACGAGACAGGGACTCATCTCCTGTCATCTCTTAAGCAGGATACAGCTACGCACATCTCTGGTCATATACATGAATGGAGAAGGCATCGCCGGTTGATCAAGTTTTGATTCCTGATCAACTCCTCACCGATTGGTTCACGACTTCCTTTGTCCCTAAGATTGCAGGGGACATTACTATGGGAGCTGCGTGATTGAAGAGCAAGCAATCACGCATGCTCAGTACCTGGACTTAGTTTACTCTCAGTCAGGTACTTTGTATGAGTATTTGCCTGATGCCCCGAGACCCGGTACATCCAAGGCTCTGCTGAAGCCATCTGTCGATGGAGTTATTGGCTCTGTGAATCCGGCCTCTAAAAAATCATCTTCGAACCCTGGGAAGAAAAAATCGGATGCTTCTAACCAAAACACTTCTCAGGGTGGTTCAAATTCTGGAAATACTTCCGAGGTCAACGCCGTCCAGTCCACCACGGCGGGTAAGGCCTCGAAAGGAAAGAAAAAGGGGAAAAGGAAAAATAAGTCTAAACAACCTAAACAGGAATCCTCCAACCTCCAGCCGAGGAAGGAGCTAAGCGCAAACCCAAATATCCTTGTCTCATTTGTGAGGAGGATCACTACACTAAGGACTGCCCAAGGCGATCCGAAGTTAGTCGTTTGATGAAAGGTGCTCCTGGGGTTCCTGTGGTTCTTAAGGAACCTTTCCCCTCTCAACAGACTCAAATGGTGGCTGATACGTCTTCTTCTCCCTCTGGTTCCCAAGTCTTCATGGCTAGATCTATTCACATTCATGTAACGACTCGAGCAAAGGAGTATCCATCGTCCATCGGGAAGGAGCCCGAGGTTCCCTCAAGTGCTCCTTCGTCTAGCTCTAGTCCGCTCCATACTGAGAGACAAAGTACTGAGACGACCATCCGACCCCCTCCTAAAGGAGTACTCAGGAGATCATCTTACAACCTGAATGCTCATGCTTCCCAGCACTATAGCATAGTTGAGGACTTAGCACAGGCTCCGTCGACTATGTCTACCTTAGAAGTTCTCCAGAGCTGCCCCCCTCAGAGGAAGTCCCTGCTATCGGCCATCGGTGGCATCGACCCGGCAGATTCGAATCTGATTACCTTTGATCTCGAGAGCCATGGCCCAAGGCTGCCTCATCAGATCGCTTTTCTTATCCAAGTCGTCATCAATTCCAAAACAATTCATCATACAGTTATTGATGAGGGCACATCGAATTGCATTATGTCGATTGCTTGTTGGAAAGCGATCGGGTCCCCGACTCTGAGCCAGTCTCCTACGACTTTGGAAGCTTTCGATGGGAGAGAATCTCGTCCCTATGGTATTCTTCAACGATTGCTAATCACTTTAGAAGGAAAAACCGTTGAAGTAGAAGTTGAGGTCTTTGATGCGAATCTCACCTACAACCTCCTTCTTGGCCGGAGTTGGATGTATGCCATGTGTGTCGTGGCTTCATCCCTCTTCCGTGTCATCCGTTTCCCTCACCAAGGGAAAATTGTCACAGTAGACTAGCTCTCCTTCTTCGCTTCCTCTTCTGAAGGAAATGTACCTTTCGTTGAACATACCTCCATTCCTTACGAGAGTGTGGGAGCCGGGATTTTCAAAGACCCTACCCTCATGGGTGTCTTCTCACTACCACCTCCCAACCTTGCTTTGCTCGGTTTGGTTTCTACTCGCTCTGATCCCTTATTGCACTCTGTTGCGACCCTCGGTCCCTATGCAAAAGGGGGCATTGATCCTCTAGCTTGTAAACCTTGCTCGGCCAGGGGGCATGGACAGATCAACGGTGTTGTCGATCATTTTATAAAACAGGCCGAGATGACGCCTACATTACCTAGGCCGGTTATGCAACAGTGTGATAAGGCAAGTCCCGAAATGGGCTTGACTTGAACCAAGTATCATGCGAGAACTCTCTCTTTTTGTACATACGTATGCTTTCAACAGTGTGTTGTGTGTTCATGTTTGTTTAGTTTTGTAGGTATATCGGCATGATTACCGCTTATTGTGTCTTTTGCTTCTTGAAAAGATGTCTGGATCACCTTACGTTGGTTTCGCTGATGGTGCTTCCCGTAGTACTCGCAACTTGTCATCTACGGCATGGGTGATCTACGATCCTCATGTTGAGTTAGTAGATATTCAAGGGGTGTGTTTGGGTTGTACGATGAACAATGTGGCTGAATATAGTGCTGTGATTGAATTATTAGCTGAGACAATTAACCTCGGCATTCGCACATTGGTTGTAAACTTGGATTCTCAACTTGTAGTCCACCAGCTCAGCGGACGTTATTCTGTCAAAGATCATTGCATTTTAAGGTTGTATTTACGTGTTAAGTTATTGGAAAGGGATTTTGATTTCATTACTTATCAACATATTCCAAGACGACTTAATACGTTAACCGATGCTTTAGCTAATTATGTATTAGACAGACATTTGTATAATATGTGAATTAACATAATACAAGAAGCATAAAATACAATAAACCATAACAACATGTATATATATTTATATATATTTTATATATAATATATAATATATATTATATATATATATATATTATATATATATATATAATATATATATATATATATATATATTGTGTGGCGCATCGAGGCCTCAAAAAAATAAGTGTACATGTCTAGATAGAGTCTGTGTTCTCCGTACATCTGAGACACATGTCTCTCAAAAAATATGCAGAAAATAAACCTAGAAGACTAATCGCGGTGGTGCTCATGATAACACATCACCGCGCGCACCAATCATCTCAACAGACGATGAACACGACTCGGCACCCCCACTGTGTGCCTCTGGTATGCAAAAGGCACGTCCGCCAATCTAGCGTAACCCGGAATCCCTTGGGTGAGTCCCTCGAGATTCTGTATCAGCTCTTCCCCCACGGTCCCCCCTGCCTGAGGGTCAGCTTCGGGTTGGCCCCTCCGCGCTCTAGGAGACAAGCTGGCTAGTCGCTCTGGGCCAACATCTGCATATACATACAACCATCATCAGAACAGGCATGTATTAAAAAAAATAAAAAATGAAAATACATAAAACATCAAAAACAAGGAGTTCATACCTAACTCCTCCTCCCATTCCTCTCCCTCTAGTAGTGGGAGGTCTAAGTCCCCCATGAAATTGATCCCCGCGTACGGCCAATCCTCTACCATGATCAGCTGATGGTGAAGCCATATGAAGAACTCGAGCCGCCAAGACATCTCCTGGCCGCCTCCTCCTCTGGGCATCAATGCTGCCCAACGAGCCATCCTAGGCTCTCGTGGCAATGGATCAGCCACTACAGGTCCCTGGATCTGGAAGAGTGGTAATCGCTCCAAGAAGAATGACACCACAATTGAACCATACGCGAACTGTTTCACCCCTGCACGCTTACAATTTGTAAGTTTCCTTTTGATGTTGGTAGTCACCGCTGTAGCCCAATCAAAGATGGTGGGGCTGAGGCATTCTGTCGCTAGTAGCAGATGATTCTTGCTCGCCTCATGGTGAATAATATCGCCTTGAGAGTCAAGTCCTGGATGGTATTGATAGCCACCTTGGCACTGTTTCTCCCAAATTGTGCCTCTGGACACACTCGAGCCTTCACTTCACCTACCTTCTCTCTGGAAGGTCTACTTCCAGTCAAAATGGGAATCACCCCTCTCCGTGACAGCCCAGTAATGAAGTATACATCAGATACGTCCAGCTCTAAAGTTTGGCCCCGTAAACGAAATACTTGGTCATCCACATCCCAAGCATCAATTATGAACTGCAACAACTCAGGTTGAGATCGCATATATGATGTAAGGAAGAACTTCTTGAGGCCACAATCCCTCAAAGCATTTATACATCCCTCATCCTCGATGGTCAAGGCGTCCACGGCATCATGTTCCCGTTCTTTCCATTCCACCACCATTTTTGCTTGTTTCCTGCACCCACAAGGATAAATAAATCGTTACTAAAACCTTGGAAAATTTATAAACCAGGAAAAATTCAAAATGCAATGGGATTTCCATGTAAAAAATTGGGTCGCACAATTAGCGCGATTGTTTCTAAAACAAACGCACTAATAGCACGACCCCTTTAGGCAGATCACCCCATTAGCACGGGTCTGTGCCGGATACCCGCGCTAATGGGGCGAAGCCCTAAATTTTGAATTCCTCCTTGCAGAGGCTCAATCAGGAACAAAATGCATGAAAAAAGGTATGGAAATGGAGCTAAGGGAAACGCCTCTTACCTGGAGCCGACAAAATCTCAAATGGTTGCACGGATTGGTTGTAATCACCACCTGAAGTTTGCTCCCCAAACAAACCACTTCCACTATTCAAGAGGTAAAAACTAAAAGTAATTTCATTTTTTACATTTTCACCATATTTATAGACTTTTTGACTTATTTTTAGGTTTAAAAAGGTTATTTTTGAATATTTTAATATATTTTTGGTCGAAAATGGATTTACGCTTGCTTCTTGTGCATCGACAGGTCTTTTACGCAACTTCGCTGGTGAAACGAGTTGTATTTTATACTTTTTCAGACTCGGTAAATACACGAAAAAGTCAATATGGAGTCATCTTTCAGCTCTTTTCTGACTCGCTAAACATGAAAATATTGCCGGGTTGTTCCTCTTGACTCGTTAAACGTAAAAAAGAGGTGGTCATCTTTAAACTCTTTTCCGACCGTATAAAAAATGAAAAGATCGTCGGACCTTCGTCGTTTCAGGTTCGTTAATGGTGATGAAACGACATGATATCGATCGCTTTTTTACTTTTTCGGGTCGGTGTCACTAGTCACGAAAAGTACTCCTCGGTCGTAATGGCCGAGCGGTTCTTTTGAGCATAGTTTTATACTTTTTTGGGCTCGAGAGACATAACTTTACGAAAAAGGACACCCCTAGAGTTTTCTTTTTGCTGTCTTTTCAAACTCTCTAAACATGAAAAGGCGCGGAGTTCTTCCTTTGTCAGGCTCGTTAAAACTTTAATGACATCGAGTTTCACCTTTCGAGCATATGCTATCCCCGTCAAGATTGCCATCCAAAAATAATCGGAGTACTCACCAGAAATGGTGGGGGAATAAAGGAACCGTAATCATCGTCATCGGCAGTATGTCGCTCTTGAACATGGCACTTGTCTGCATTCGTGTCTGGCTGGGGACATCTCATCTTGTTTCACACTTGCCTCCGTGGGTTTGGGTTATCCTATTTGGCCATTCATCTGCTCATTGCCTTGTCATCATGACCCCTGATCATTTGACATCAAATACTGCCAAATCCGTTGTTGTGTCGCCGATATGTTCAAGATAAGTTGACCTCTGCAGAATACTCAACCTCCCTTTGATGTCTCACACAAAACATGTTATCCCTCTCTGTCTCGTGTCGATGATGTGGGAAACATTATGGCCCACCTTCGATAAAGATCACTTCCTGTCGACT